>OMKK01031083.1:0-14732 GCA_900302305.1 Polymixia japonica | reverse complement strand
CCCCCCCTGTCCGATTGCGAAGCAGGGTGGAAATCCGGCAGGGGGTAAAAATATCGCCACAACACCGGAACCAGCGATGTGCGGAGGGGATGTTTGGCCCTGATGCTGGAGACAAAATACGACAGAGATGAAAATATTGACGTAAATCGATGCGCGTTTCTCGGGAAGCTAAACTGTTCCGTCACAGTGGAGTTTATTTTGCTGAAACCAGTACGACCAGTATGTGCGTGTCTGGACGCAAACATCTCGCTAAAGAGTAGCAAGAGTCGTGACAGATAAGAGCTAATGTTAGCTGTCTGGCTACAGCAAAGCTTCCCCCTAGTCTATCCATGCCCCCCCTGGACAGAGTTATGATGAACCCGTTTTCTCTTAGCAGCAAGACCTAGATGTTGTTACAGACCTATTTGTCTACAGGAGATGAGACTAGGATTATGGATGTGAGGCAAGTGGGTGGCGTCTTACCCTGTAGGTTCAGGGATGTAGTGGAGGGTAAACCCACCCAAATTCAGTTTACCCACCGTTTTAAGCTGGCCTTCATAGATGTTCATAGTATACATCATAGAAAATAATATTAAATTGATTTTTTTTTAATCTGATATAGTCGTTTATGGCAAGAAAGCATAGTAAATGATTTTCTGAAAATATGTGGTAGTTTGCCTTATGGACTCAATAGACTGGGCTATAGTTTACACATGGTCCATTTAGCTACATCACCGATTTTAGTTTTAAGAAACAAAATTTGTAGCTCAGCATTGTATATTTTGGCATTATTAAGACATCTATGTTCATTTTTAAAATAACTGCTTAGGCACTGGACTGCTGAATATGCTCAGATTAACTGACTTAATGTCAACGTCCCTTAAGGGATAGTTGATAGGCTACATTGTGGTGACAGACACCATTACAGTCAAGGGAAGGGATGTGATTCATATTATCTGTTTGTCAAGCACAGTGGTCACCTGGCACTGATACTGCTTATCAGGCAGTGTGCTTACTATTTGGAGAGGACAGCTAATCTTATCCCACCGACCCACCTGTTTAGTTTGTGACCATCATAGTCACTGTTGTTATGAAGCTACAGGAGATTAGCTCCTGATTAGAATTAGTTTAAATTCACAGGTAATGACGAGACGCGTACAAGCAGCTGGAGGTCATTGGACTGGAGACAAGGTTCTTTGAACTGCCACACTGTCGGAAACATGTTTGGGAAAATAAGTTAATCATTTCATATGAAGATGAGTCAAAGCAAATTCTTTGTCTTTTGTTTTTCTACTCTAGGTTTGACCAAATCACTGTGACGTCACCATTTCACAATTCCAGACATCCGGACAGCAAGTCATTAATTGAAGGTTAAGTTAAGCATACATTGTAAGTAAAAATCAGCTGTGCATTTCTCTTTTTGGACAATGTCCCCCTTTGTAATGTTATGTGTCGCAGTAGTAGTAACAGCTTATTTCATAAATGTTGTACTTGTTCATAACTGAAACAGGTTAGCTACCACCTATATGCTAAATGGTTTATTTCAACCTCATTGTCATCTTCTCACCAGATGGACATACTTTGAGCATTCTATACTCTTTACACTTCCATTTAATTCTGTAATGTCACAACTCAAATGACTTTGTTAAATTTCTGAATAAACTTGTTCACCAGCTATTCATCAAATATAACTCTACTGTGCATTGCATTACAAGTGGCATTACACAGTACAGAGTTAAAGTGGTCCACTAAATGTAATGGTGCATTCAAATCACACTCTCACAACCCTAAGACTAGCAATTTTGCCTTTCTATCAGAGACAGACAGGCTTATTATAGCCAGACACACTTATGCAATAACTTAATTAAGCGTAAGATTTATTTATCTGATGGAGATGCTTGTTCTGGCGTCTCTTCCCCCCACATCGCTGTGGGCATCCAGAGCTCCAGACTTAGGTCAGTCAGTCATAGACACTTCACTCCTCCTTAACTTCGCACTATTAAACTTTATCACATCTTAGAGAACTTGAGAAAACCTTTTTTCTACACATCGGATATGTTGTTTATTGAGCAGTATCTATTTAAATAACAGAAAGTTAAAGTTATATATTTGTGAAAATGTAACCTTAATTATGAGTCCTTACACCTTAGCTGCAGATTTTCACACGGCTTCCTCAATCCTCTTCTAGTACTCAAAACCATCTACTCTATCTACTCTGTATTTGACCACTCATGTCAAGACTTGATGAAAACCCAGATGCTACTAAATTCCCAACCCTGTTTGACATGAATTATGTCTGATATTTGCACTTTTATAATTTGTTTTAAAATTGTTAAAGCTTGCTACCTGGCGCTTGCAAAACCATGACTTTGTCGTGGGACTGTCTGAAATTGATACTTGCTGACGTCGGTAACCCTGCCTCAACATTCATAACAAAATGAAATAATATCTCCACTGTTTTCTTTTTCAGAGCAACCATGAATACCCACGAGTCAGACGTGCACACCATTGCCCCCGAGCTGCCGGCCATGTTTGATGGCATGAAGCTGGCGGCTGTGGCCACGGTGCTCTACATCATCGTCCGCTGCTTGAACCTCAAGAGCCCCACTGCTCCCCCAGACCTCATCTACCAGGACACGCCCCTCAACCGCTTCCTTCTCAAGTCCTGCCCTCAGCTGTCTAAAGAGTGAGTCGTGTATTGAGAAAGAAATGTCTGCCCTGTGTCCTTCACTCTAGGGTTGCCATGGAGACACCAGTGTCGCACTGACTGTCCATCTGGGCTTGAAGTTTGTCTGGGGATGCTCCCATCTGTTAGGGTTCCCATCTGTCTGTGACTGAGATGGCTGGCTTTCTGTTCAGCCCTAGTATAAATTCAGCACAAGTATTTTGGGGGTTATCCGAAAGGTGCGTTATGGACGTGGACTTGTTCGGTGCAGGGCCGTTTTTGAAGTTCCTAGCCGTGCCTCACAGGGCATGTCTGATATCTAGTGTCATTTGAAGCGTCCATTTGGGCTAACAATGGCTGATGCAAATCAGTGGTTTATTGCACAATGTAGTGGGGCGCAACTTCTTCCACATGTAAGAAAGGAGAAGTGCAATGTTGTTGTTGAAAGATCGCAAAGCTACCACTACTGCTATTTGAACAGTGGAAACTACCAAACATTAGTTAAATGTGCGTCATGGTCCAGGTCCTCTGGCATATCAGCGGCTTTATGATCCTCAGGAGCCTTTAGCTCACTGGGGGGATTCTCTTTGGCATTGTTAATGGTTTATTTAATGGTTTATACAACTCTGTGTTGTTGCACGAGGTCAAGTTTTGTAACGCACAATGACACGCTGTGAAGTTGCATAACAATAGTTTCCAGACCAGTCACTCCTGTGACCAGTGACAGATCAATAGAGAAAGGGAAGGACAGGCGGGAGGGATTAACAGTAGGGTCAACTGCGTCCTGATTGGGCCATGCTCACGAACGAGCCCTGAACGAATAATGTTCAGAAACAAACAAAAGCAGTAGTTCACTAAAACTGACTAGCATACCTGTAGAGCCCCACACGTACATTAGATAAGCAATGTGAGTCAAATAATTTCTCTTGAATCGAACCAATCGTTAGTGGTAGCTTGTCTGTCTCTTATCATATTGGGTCTTTTATAACAACTGTTACACCAGCTGGTGTTGCGTTCAGGAAAACATCCTTTTTAACAAAACGCAGGTCAACTAGGATCTGGCCAGGAGCGATCACAGGGTGGGGGGGGGATTGTGACAGTAGGTTTTTGTTTTTTCTACTGAACTTGGCATTAAAATTGGCCTGTGACTTTGATCTGTACTTCAGACCACAGAGTGTGTATGTATCTGTATACTTTATCAGCTCGGCTTCTGTTTCCTGTTTCTGTGGTCTGCTGACTGTCAAGGACAGCAGCATTCACACACACAGACCTATGAGGTAAGATTGTTGTGTTTGGGATATCCTAGTATTGGCTAATACCTGTTTGAAGAGCTTCTCATTGTAACGGTGTAAAGAGGTCATGTTCGCTGGGGATTTTCAACTTCTTTTTTTTTTTTTTGTTGTTGTTGCACAGAATTATGAGGTATTCTGTAATCTGAAAATAGAAAAGCTCCATTTGGAGGGAAACGATGAACAGGGTAAACGGCAGTTAATGTCTTAACTGGTCTGTTGATGATGATGAACTCGGCTACCCTGGCAGGTGCTTATCCTCTTGTCCACATGACAACAACAATGATGTCATCCTCATCCCGACTCGTAGATTAAGCCTACATTGAGAACGGGAGAACCTTCTGGAGAAATGGGGTTGCGCTAATTTCGACACTCGGCTTCTAATCTTGTGAGCTTCACCGACCCTTACAGAGAACGTAGAGTTCATTAGACTACATGGGTAGCAGCCCTGCTGCGATGAGCCTGAAAATTCCATTAGTTGTGATTGACAGTCAGATGAGAAACCATTATGTAATGAGCGCAGTGGTCAGGTGCAATGATTGTTCCAGTGGCCGTTAAGGGAAAATGAACGGGAGGATGAAGAGGTTGTGTAACTGTTGATGTAACTGTAGACTTTGCGCTCTGCATCTATCTGTGTGTATGCGCATCTTTAGGATGGTATCAGTGTATAATCGTGCTGACCTTTGTTATCTCTGCATGCGGGCCCCCGAGCTGGCCGGCTTTTCACTTAAGTGTGGGCAGGTCTGACAGGAGGGAATCTTTCAGATAATGTTATATAATCAAGAGAAACTGAGACAAAGAAGGTCCATCTCAGCCTTCTCCAAAACAAATGAAGGAAATGCTAACCAAAATGTGCAAAAAAATGGCTATGAAACTACTCTATTACTGTTGTGCAGCATAATCCAAGTATTAGGCCAAATCTTCACTAATACTGTTGTTTTGGAAAGCGTTGGTGCTGGAGCGTCCGCACACGTGGTGTGTCCATGTTTACATTCCTACACACAAGCAGAAAGAGCTCTGCCCAAAGTGACTCGCAACGCTAACGATATACTTACCTGAAGAAAAACATATCTGACGACTTAGATAAACAAGAGGAGCAACAGTTCTTTGTTAAACCTTATTAATTTGAGCCTGAATATACAGACTTTTGCTTTTGGTGCAGCAAATTGAACTCTTGAACTTGAACTTGAAATGTGCTCATGTCAATGCATTCGTTATTTCAACCTTTACATGACAGACTAGCTAGATCAAGAGCAGCAACCTTTTGTGTTAGCATGCATCTTGTTCTCAGTATGTCAATAAGATGGATGGATGTGTATCAGGATAATGCAAAGCACACCATACAGTATCGCAAAGGAACATTACGTAATCCAAAGAGTCAACTCCCACAGAGGCCGTGGGCATCACTGGGATTCAGTGCAAAGGCAAATATTATCATTCTTAGCAGTGTGTACATATTGAAATCTCTTAAGGTTGTCAGACACTGGAGGTAAAAATAACATGCATACTGAAGCACTCATTGAAATTAAACACCTGCTCTCTGTATGCACAGAACAAGAGGTCAGAGGCTCTGAGAGGAATGTGACTTGGAAGTACACTGACTCAACTGAAACATGTTGCAACAAGTTTACTCTCTGTGCCATAAAGCCCTCATGCAAATCTAACTGCACAACCTTGATGTTCCATTGCATTAATTTACATCTTTTTGCATTTAGCTGACTCTTTCATCCAGACCATATTATAATGAATGCAGCAATCGAATACGCTCCTAGATCCCCATTAATAGTAGTCCGTGTTTGTGTGTTATGTTTTCCAGGTACATTCCTCCCTTGCTATGGGGTAAGAGCGGTCACCTCCAGACGGCCCTGTACGGGAAGCTTGGCCGGGTGAGCTCACCTCATCCCTATGGAATCAGGAAGTACCTACCAATGCAGGATGGCGCCACCGCTACCTTTGACCTCTTTGAGCCTCTGACGGACCATCGAACAGGAGGTGATGCAGGCATCCCTTTCATTACAGGTTTCCTTCTGGGGTCCCTGTCAGTGGGAAGATATCTCTTAGCGGATACCCGATTGGCTTTTCTGCTGCTATACCAAGATTAAAAAAAACAAACTAGCACTATTTGTTCTATCAAAATCACTACTTTGTGATTGTCAAAGAAGATACACAAAATACGGTGCAGATGTTCCAGAATATCGACTCCATCGACTGCGTTTATATCAAATATCAAATAACAGTGTGAACACGTCCTAATAGGGTAGACTGTGCAATGTTACCGCATCAGTTTTACTTTGATAGATTTTTTCAGGTTGGCTGCTATAAAACAATAATCTCTCTTATGGACTTGTTGATCCATAAATGACGTAGCATGACGTGTTCATAATGCAGTCTTGTGAGGACAGTGTTTAACGATGGATCCCTGTTCTTGAAGGACTTCAGCTGATACTTACGCTAAACTAACACTCGTCTCTTAGTGCTCTCAGACTTCATTTGTTTTTGACGTTATTATGTTAAACTTGAAAGTATTTGATAGACAAACGCTGTAACCTTTCTATTTGGAACAGCTGCAGTCTCCTATCTGTCTGTCTGTCCTATCTATAGTGGTCTGGCTATTAGAAAGGGGCCATTTCTCATTTTCTCTTTCTCTTATCTTTACATATTGTTTGTCTGCAAATATCTCGCTGATCAATCTATCTGTTTACTGTTCCAACAGGTGACATCACCATGGTAATATGCCCCGGTATCGGTAACCATAGCGAGAAGCATTACATCCGGACCTTTGTGGATTACTCCCAGAAGGAAGGCTACCGCTGTGCTGTCCTGAATCACCTGGGAGCTCTGCCCAATATTGAGCTCACGTCCCCGCGCATGTTTACCTATGGTGAGGCCAGAGTCGCTTACCTTGACGCTTGACTTGACCATGTGTGTACACCTTGACACCCCGTGTGTGACTCAAGAAGAATGTAGACAATCAGATTTGTTGGCTATCAGGAAATGTCAACACTGCATGACTGAGGGAGGTGGTGCTGAACCTAGAGGCAGGGTTCAGTCAATTTCAACTTTGACCCCGTTCTCCGCTGAATGACGTTTCGGCTAGCTACTTGAGCCCTGCAGTGGTGAGCGCAGTACAGACCACTAGTCATTTGGAAACCCCCTCCAGAGCCGCACTTTGGACAAAATAGCTTAAAAGAACATTGAATTAAGAGACACACAAGCAAAGTTGAAACCTTGAGCAAAAAGCACCTTTTGCAGTAACTGTTGATTAGCGATGATGACGTCCCTCTTGAAAGTGCGTTATGTATTGATTAGTGTCGCTGTACTGGTTTGTCTTTGCAGGTTGCACATGGGAGTTTGCAGCCATGGTGGGATACATTAAGAAGACGTACCCACACACCCAGTTGATTGTGGTGGGCTTCAGTCTGGGCGGCAACATCGTGTGCAAGTTCCTGGGTGAAAATAGGACCAACCAGGAGAGAGTGCTGTGCTGTGTCAGCGTCTGCCAGGGGTACAGTGCTCTCAGGTGGGTGGTTTTCCCTCTGTTCTGTCAACAACCGCCTTTCATTTACCATAGCAGCTCCCTGCACTACACTGGCGCTGTCCTATACGCCTATTCCACTAATTAAATTTTTTCCCATAAAAATGTTGTTTGATTCTTGTATATAATATAATCACATTAGAGTCTTTGTCCACCAAGCTTGTGATCTACAGTAGCAGCACCCAACCACTGTTCAAGGCTCCAGCTCTACTCTTTACTGTGGTTAAACCGCTTGACGTGCAGATCTTTAATTAAATTTGAAATATTCAAGTACGTTCTGTTTCACTACAAACGACAAGAAAAGAGGCCATCGTAAAGACATGTTCCAGGGTGGCAGGCAGCTTGAGACTATTATTTACTGGTGTGCAGTAGTTTACTCAATTTTTGCCAATTAACATTATTCTGTGTCGGTATGTTCATCTCCTCCATTTGATTAGTGAGGGATAAGAGGAGGGGCTTCAGCTGAGAGTGGTGAGAACTGACTGTCTGCAAACAGAAATGTTTATACTGTCCACTATTTAAACATAGCACACTGTGTAAAGAGCACAGCTGAGGACAAAGCAATACACTATTATGTCATGTGGAGTGACTAGTTCTGGTAGGGGTCAGATAGGAGTGTGCGTGTGCGTGTGTGTGTGTGTGTGTGTGTGCTTGTGCGTATGCGTGCGTGCTTCTGAATTTGAAAGGCAGCCAGAATCTATTGGCAGTAACACTATCGGGTCTGTTCAGAGCTGACCGGGACGGTCTGGTTTGAGTTTGGATGTAAACTGTGTAAGTGGGGTGTGCTGTGGTGACTGGCCTTTTGTGAAAAGGGATTATAGTTCTCTTTCCCCCCTCGGTCTATTTTCCTGTCCTGTCAGTGACATTAACATAAGCCAGCCCTTTATTCAGTGCCTCTCCTGGTCTGGGCCTGGTGTTCCTGTCCGATTAGACGTGTGCTATCATTATTACCAGAAGTTTTGTTCTTCTTTTTCATAACTGTTCTTAAACTCTTTGGGCGCTGTGCTGCCAAAACAAGTCCCACAAGTGAGTGATTCAGTTACTGAATGAATGCCTTTAAATTTAGCCTGTTAGTTCAACATTGCGAGTGAGCTGAATCCCACAGACTGACGCTAGGCCCACGCCCCTCCGCATGCCTCTTTGTCCAGCGGATTACACGGAGCATTCAGCATGCTGACCTTCTGTGTTTGTGTGTGTCTCTGTCCTCTTCATCTCTCAGCGCGCAGGAAACCTTCCTACAGTGGGACCAGTGCAGACGCTTCTACAACTTCCTCATGGCTGACAACATGAAGAAGATCATCCTCTCACACAGGTATCAACCTTGGTTCCATACACTGAATGCAAACCATTTCCATTCCCATGAGATGGGTGAGGCAGGAGGGCAGGAGTTGCTCAGTGACATTCTTTTTTTTTATATACATTTCATGACGTAGATAAGTCCCAAACAATCGACTCTATGCCAATATTGGCAAGGCTCAGGCTGATTTAAAACAGGAAGGCGTGTTGAGCTATTCCCATGAAATGCCGATTGTGTCAATGTCAATATTAACGCCAACAATGATGTGTTTCATCATAGTACAGCCATATAATTTAGTTTACAGCTCAAAAAACGCATTTAAGTGTACAGTACCTCTTTAAATAGTTAGCTGCAGGTGTATCGAAGACAATACTCTCATTTTTCTTTTAATATATCAACACCCTGAAATCAAATAAATAAGTCAAATAAAAACTACTCGGGCTTAGCCTCATGTACCACAAAGAATTGTCAGTGCATCTTGATCATGACCCGTTTTGAGATTGCACAGCGGTGTAGAGATACGTCGCTTCAGTACACAGATCTGTGCAGTGTAAGTAAGTGGACAAATATGTTGACTTAAGCATCAGGCATTATACTGTTTCGCTAATGCAAAGCGTAGATAAAACAGTGGTTTTTGGTTTGGATGTGATATTAGAATCGGTTCATAGAGCTGTGCAGTCCAACAATCTAGTGCACATGGAGATTTCACATCAATGTCAACACGTTTTACTGGAGCAGAACTCTTGCAACATGAAAGAACACAATATCTATATTGTGAATACTGCAATATTGTTGTACCAGTGACAATGACAATTAAAGCTTTCAATCAATTCAATTCAATCAATATGGACATTCTGAAATAACTTTTCAAATACACAATGAATAAGAGAAGGTGAGACTGAGAAGAGTCAGGTAGACGTGCTTTACTCACCCCCAGACATACTAGGTTTATATAATACAAGGAGATTAGGCATCTCTGGGAAATCTAATAGGAGACGGCCTAATCCCATAGTGTTATACTTACATAGCTGGTGAATGCATTCCCACAATATACTACTGAAAGAGTTTTAAGATGCACGAAAAGGAAATGTAGATTCTAAACTCAAGACTAGACTTTGAAAACCATATTGCAAGTTCGCAATCGCAATATCTGCTAAAATAATCACAATATATTTTGTCCATATCGTTCAGCCCTGTTTTACTAATATTGGGCCTCATTTATTAATAATTTCATAAATTTGTGTGCAAATTTCCTTTGAATTTGAACAGCTGCTGCCACATTAATCAAACAATCGGAGGCACTTCATTTCAATATCCCTGTGCGCATGTTGATAACAAAACCATTGTAAATTGAAAGTGCGTTTACTGCCCCTTCATTAACATAATAGCACTGCCTCAGAAAGACCATATAAGGCAAAGCAGTATGTCCACAAAGATGATCCTCAGATAAAAAATGACATCAAGGTGGCAGAAGAAGAATTTCTCTGAATTAGATGTGGAGGTAAATCTAGATACTGTTCAACAGAACAGATATATATTATTTAGTAGCAGACGTAGTGGGGCTTTTGCTCCAGAAAAGGTCCAAATTTAGCAAGAAATTACACAAACACATAATAGGTTTTCATAACTGTTGAATGAAGTGTAGCAGAACTCAAACGAAAATGCTTTGATATGAAACTGGAAACAAAAAGCGAATAACGGTATGCAGGCAAAGGATTAAAGCTACAGGAAGAGGCCAAGGATGGCAGATAAGCTCTCTCAAACAGAGGAGTTCATCGGTGAGGTCTCCATGTCTGGTATTATTCTAGACAAGGACAGCGACTTAATCCCAACATCTGAAATGATTTGCCTGTCATCGTGCTCCAAAGAATCATCTGATTTGGAGTTGAAAGGTAGACAAATTAAAACAACATTATACAAACATGTATAAATTGGTCAGCATTTATGTACCCAACCCAAACCCAGTCATAACGCGCATATTCAGGGACGGATGTTCTGTGTCATTAATTAGTTATTAAAAAGCAAAAGAGCAATAAAATAATAGTGTATAATAATATAATTTCAAATGTTTTCTTTTGCTTAATGAAATAGTATTTATAACCAAGTTGTTCATTTCCTTATATTTTATCTTTCTTTATATTTCAGTATTTGAGAACAAAATATGTTAACAAAAACCTATTTAACGATCAATTTAATCAATAAAAGTGAAAGACTCAAGGTAAAAGGTGAACTGCAGAGTTTGTTTCCTTTGTACAGTACGTCCAAACAACTTGGACTCTCGAAAACTTTGATCGATCCCTGTTTTCATGTGTAAATGTCGGTTCAAAGGATTTATGAAAACCTTTGTTCATATGCTGCTTAATAAATGAGGCCCGTTGTGTGTATACGTGTGTGTTACAGAGGCAGCCTGTTTGGGGGAAGCTCAACTAAAATGATCGATGCAGATCTCAGTCGGCTTTACACGGCGACCTCCCTCATGCAGATAGACGACAACATCATGAGGTATGTCGTGGACACACACACAGCACCGTCGAGGCACAAATACACTGAAGTCACACACAACCACAGATATTCATGAGATTGTCTCCACTTCAAATTCCTGTTGTCAGTGTTCTGCTGACACAGTGGAGTTTCATGAGTATTTCTTAACTGTAATTGTCACCACAGTCAACAGAACCTGGCACTTACTAATCACGCACCTGTCAGTGGTTGCAAAACATCGAGAGATGTTCTTGTTTATCAGTTTTCAAAGGAATGCTAGTGTGCAGACACGCTCTCATAAAAGATCTTCTCAGGTCCTACCGACAAACCAAGCACACTGGTTTATCTGATGACCTCATCTTCTTCCGTTCTCAACAGGAAATTCCATGGCCACAGTTCTCTCAAAGAGTACTACGAGAAGGAGAGCTGTGTGCATTATATCCACAATGTAAGCACCGCCTTTCTCACATTTCCCATGTTTACAGTGGTCTGAATAGATTGTGATTGTGGCGTCTGCACATTACATTACGTAAATATGACTTCATTTCCATAGGTAAACGTGCCACTGCTGCTAGTGAACTCTGCAGATGACCCTCTGGTTCATGACTCGCTGCTCACCATCCCACGCACGCTAGCAGGTAATTAACGGCCATGTTCCATGTCGTCAGCAGTGTCTCTCAACTGGGAGGACCCTTCTGACAGTGTTCTGACAACGTGCCTGTTTTAAAAGAAAATCCAAGAAAGCTTTTATTTCAGTTCTGTGCACCAGCACTTAAAC
Organism: Polymixia japonica; assembly: GCA_900302305.1. Taxonomy (NCBI): domain Eukaryota; kingdom Metazoa; phylum Chordata; class Actinopteri; order Polymixiiformes; family Polymixiidae; genus Polymixia; species Polymixia japonica. Next base: position 2,708 of record OMKK01031083.1, on the reverse strand, counting down.
ACATTTAAACCACAACAACACATTAAGGGCCATCAAAAATTATGTCAAACCAAAACAAAACAAAAACAAGCAGCTCGGCCGTCTTTGTGACAGCGAGGTAAAAAATAAATAAAAATAACACCACTAGGAAACTCAAAGTTTTCTCTCACAATTTTGTGTGTAGCTGCTTTAAAGTAAATAATATAAAATAAATAAATAACTGTGAGATGCTTGTAAAACCCTGCCAGTTGTACCACATGTTGTCCCTCAAGGTGCAGCTATTTACTGCATTCAGCTGAGACTTGAGGTAAATGGCCTTTGCTTGATATGAATCCACCTTCTGTGTACATATGACATTTGAACACTGTGGGAATCCTCTCTCTATCTGTTATGTCTAACTGGCTGCCTGCAGATGTGTTCCTAGGCTTAGTTTTCAAACACTGTGTCTGTATCCATAGAGACCTTCTGGTGACTTGCCTCCACACCCTGTCTGGGTGTGGTACAGAGGCAAGTGTGTTTGGAATGTCTTGCTGTGTTACATCAGCTGTAATACACACACTGTTCAGTGTCCTGTCTCAAGGAGTGTCCACTGGATTCACTCCTTAATTACACAAATGGAAGAGAAAGCACCGATGACCTAAGCTTTTAATCAGGTTTTGTCTAGTTTGCAGGTCTGCCTTGATTGCCGTTAGATTACATAGTGATTATAGAGCTTTGTTTATCTTCATCCTGTGCTATATTTAAACTTACTGGCCACTCTTACTTGTCTTGGAAAGGGAAGCGTGGGTGCGTGTGTGCGTGCGTGTGTGTGCGTTTGCATGCGTGCGTGTGTGTGTGTGCGCGTTTGCGTGCATGTGTGTTTGAGTGCGTGCGTGCGTGTATGGTCTTTGCTGTTATTTAAGGGGCTGTAGGGCTGGACTAGAAGCACATGCAACTCTAGCCTGAGCGTGTCTGGAGAGAGTGCTGACTGATCAACCCTTCCAGGCAGCCGGTGGGTTCAGATGGTGCCATGTGTAACAGTGGCTGGAAAGGAGATCAGCTGGCCTGTCTGTCCCCTCTGCCCTAGAAGTGGTTCAGTGACTCAGACACACTAACACACCTATCAGGAACACGGGAATACACCCAACGTGTTTAATGCTGTAATTAGCTTAGCTGTTAATGTTTACCACAAGAGCCCAAGAGCTTACTATCAAGTCAAGTGGGGACTTCCAGGACTTAATGTTAAATAACATATGTTACAAAAACCGTGTTTATATTTGTCTACTAGTTTATATTCGGTATAGGAATGATTTAATAACTAGTAGGTTAATAGTTGGGTGATGTAAAAGCTCACAACATAGTTGGGCTAAACTAAATGTAAAAGATTTACTAGAACAAAACACTAATTTTCCAGAGCTCATCATTTTAAATAAAAATGTTCAGCTCAGATATTTATATTATATATATATATATATATATATATTTATTATATTATATTATTAGTCTATCTCTAGAATACTTGGTGACTTTACAGTAATTGGCAGTAAATCCTTGTAAAATAACATTGTCAATAGTGCTTCACACAGTCGACTCCTAAAACTAGGATGTTTTTTTTGTTGTTGCGGTCATTCTCTTGAACGCTCTGTTCCCATAGTCTGGCACGCTGGTAGCTCAGGGTCTGGACAGATCAGCCAGTCATCCCAGGGCACCTCGGCAATGAAAGTAATGAAAGCCCTGTAGGATGTTAATCACTAGCCAACCACATCAGGCTCTCCTGATGCAGTTAAGAGCAGGACAGCACAGAGATCCAGGCCAGTCCCTTTCAGGACACTGCTCTTCTTACTAGCCGGCCCACGGCTGGAATGCTGCGGTCCGTGTCTTTTAGATTCACATCACAATCAGAAAGGGATTAATAATTTGTCTGCTCTGTGGAGATGGCCTACTTTCAAGGAGGGTTTTTTGGGTTGTATTTAATCTGTGAATGAAGTGTGTCATGGCTTTGAATGGATTGACGGATCCACATGAAGCAGAATAAACGTGTGTGTTCCATACTTGATGTTGCCTTGAGTACAGTAGGTTTGAGTACGTGATTCAGAATACAAAGTATCATGAAATTAATCAATTAGTAATTTGGCCGGCCCTGTTATGTAACCGAAGTTCAGTATTCTAGCTGTGCTGCATTTAAGAATTTATACATGTTTGTACAGGGGGAAGTGATAAGACCCAGTATCACAGTGAACAGGTACCTCTTTCACCTTTTGCACCTTTTACCTGACAGCAGTTGAGTCACACCGTTATCTAGTGAGCACACAAACACACCCTCGCTACCTCTGTATTTCTTCTCAGATATGAGTTGCGTTCGCATTGTTTTAAGTACAAAAGCTAGATCCCACGACCTCTGTATCTTTCCCAGAAGCAGAAGATATTTCACAGGCCATATTTTGCGCAGGTGACCCCCAGTGCTGGTTGTGTTCCTGATAGGTGTGCAATGTAGCTTACCAGCCCTGTGTTGTGTGCCCCCCTCTAGAGAAGAAGCAGAACGTCATCTTTGCCCTGACGCTGCACGGGGGCCACCTGGGCTTCTTCGAGGGGGCGGTGCTCTTCCCCCAGCCCCTCACCTGGATGGACAAAGTGATCGTGGGCTACGCCAACGCCATGTGCCAGTGGGAGAAGCAGAAACCGCCGTGCCAAAGTGGCCACCGGAGTGAGAGCCCCTGCACAGAGGAAAAAGCCTAATCCTTAACCTCTGA
>OMKK01031075.1:0-15964 GCA_900302305.1 Polymixia japonica | reverse complement strand
TAAACGTCTGTCGTACACCACCCACAAACTAGAGATGGTGGAGACCGAGTTCGACTCCACGCGGCAGTACCTGGAAACGGAGCTGCGCCGCGCCCAGGAGGAACTGGAGAAATTCACAGATAAACTGCGCAGGTGTGTACACGGGTGTGTGTGTATGTGTGTGTCTGTGTGTGTTTGTTTGTGCGTGTGTCAATTGACCTTGTATAAAGACTCTCTAACTATATTCTCCATTTCCAATTCCAAGCACTCTATACGTGGCTCATATCTCACTCAGGTCTTTGTTTTATGATTGGCCTTTGTTTTATTTCTCCGCTGCCTACTCTCCATATCTGTCTAGTAAATGGGACCGTAAATGTCATAGTTTATCCACACCCTGTGAGGCCTGAGAAGAGCGAACACCACACACACAACTCAGAGTTGAAAAAGATAGAATGCCTGTAATCATTTAACGAATAGAAAGTAGTCAAGGTGCGGGTTCAGCCTATTCCATTAAACGAACGCGTTGAACCCCCACCAGAGAGCGAGAGGAATGACGGAGGGAGGGAGGAAGAGAGAGAGAGAGAGAGAGAGAGAGGCAAGCAGTGGAGGAATTTGAGAGAGAGGCAAAGTAGGAAAGAAAGAAAGAAAGTTGACAGTTGCTTAATGCTGAAACTGTTGGGTTTCTCAATGCTGAGTCACAAAACAGGTATAGATACTTTTTTAGGTTGTTTTTTTATTGCACAAACAAAAGGGCATTAAATTAAAATTCTGTTTGATCACATAAGTTGCTTCTTTAGTTCTTGGAAACTCCCACTGTGAGGCTTAAGCGTATAAAAAGAACCCTAAATCTAGCTTAGCACCGCGGATTTATCCCATCAATGATCTTCAAATCTGAGTCAATACTTCAGATATCCTGCAAATCCCCACAAAGATTCTCAAAGAGTGCACTGTATTATTTATGTATTTATTTATTTATTATTTTGCACGATTACCTGCAAAGTTCTCAAGTTTACATACTGGACAGTATGTCGCGCTCACGGTCATCATACCTGTTGATGTGTAGGATGCAGGGCCTTCTTACGTACCATCATTGCTCTTTTCCTGCAGGATCCAGAGCAGCTACGCAGCTCTCCAGAGGATCAACCAGGATTTGGAGGACAAGATGCACAGGACGGTAAGAGGACACCCACTGAACTGTTTTCACTGCCAGTCTAAACCACCAAACAGTTTGCCCGTAACGTAACCGGGGAGCCCAAACCATTTCACTAGTTTTGCCGGTAAACAATATATTTTTAAAATTGAATTCTGAAGTTTATCGGGTGTCATGAAGAAGTGGACTCGTAAGAAGACTTTTCCCAACCATCCCTCCCCTGCCATTGGCTGTTACCACTTCCTGTTACCACTTCCTGTGACTACTTCCTGGTGTATGTGGTATGGCTGACTTCCGTTGCACAGTGTTTTACATCACGCTACCACCACACAGTCTCTCAGACCTATCAGCCCATCTCTCTTTTCCATTCCTGCTATCTCCCTCTTTTTTCCCCTCTGTTCCTCCTCTCTTCCTCCCTTGCCTCTACACCTCCCACCATCTTCCTTTTGCTCTACTCTTCCGAGCATCTCGGCCTCTGACCTCTGGGATGAGGTGAGTTCACGTTACATGTGTAGTCTTGTCTTGACATTAGTATCTTAATGGTGCTCGTAAGTACCATAGTGCTCCCAGTAGTCATAAAAGATGCATGGGTGATGGCATCTCTACACGTACGCACACACGCGGACACACACACACACATATGCACTCAGGCATGCACGTACAGACAGAAGAGTACAGGAGCATACACAGACACACACACACACACACACACACACACACACACACACACACACACACACACACAAGCACATAAAACCATTGCTTGACCTAGAATCTTTTTATTTGAGAACATGAGTAGTTACTAGGAAACCGCTGCTTAGAATTTCAGCCGATTGCTTTGCTTTTGTATGAAGCTCTCTCTCTGATTACAGCAGCTAAGTCAGGACAACCACAGAACCATCTCATTCCTCTATCCTATTTTACCATTACGCAGCACCCAATTTACAAAAAGAAATACAAATCTGTTATTATTTCACAGCTTTGCACTATGGGCATAATATATTTCTGACATTTGCTCATTTGCAAATTTGTTATCTCTTTTGGGCAATTCCAAGGGAATAGATGTTTGAAAGGTAAAGCAGGTTAAGATGGCCTGTTGGAAAGGGTGAGAGAAAAGCTCACACAGGTCACGCTCACGGACACACACCTGTAGATGTTATCACACACAAACACACACACACACACACACACACACATACGTGCATGTACATGCACACACACACACACATACGTGCATGTACATGCACACACAAATGCACACACAAATCAAACATGCACCACTGATCTTATTAAGCATTTGGAGCCCTGCTGAGGAACCCTGCCTGGCCTCTGTTGAAACTGGAATAGCAGCAGGCTGGAGTCTGAAGCTAGCATGTGACACAAAATATTGATAAACATATTGGCTTCATACCCTTAAATACAGTGATAGCAGTAAATGGTATATTGATGCTAGTTGGTCATATAATAGTTTTGGTTCTTTCAATTTCTCTCTTTCTTTCTCAATCTCCTTCGCTGTCTTTCTTTCACTATCCCTGATTGTCTCTCTCTCTGTCTCTCTCTCTCTCTCTCTCTCTCTCTGTCTCTCTCTCTCTCTCTCTCTCTCTCTACCGCACCCTCTCTCTGTCTCTCTTCTCTCCCACCATCCGCCATGTGGTCTACTCTAAGAAATGAAAAATCTAGTATAATCGATTTGAACACCCCGTCTAGCGCAGAGCCACTCTCACCTCTCTCAAAGCAATTACATGATCAAAGACAGGGAGCACAATCAATGTCCAAAGCGATTGGTCTATCCTGCCATGCAACCTTGTTAGAAAACTATTATAGCCAACTGCCATTCTGTCCACCTCAGTGGCAGTTGTCCAATCAGGTCAGGTGGAAAGGTCCCCAACCACTTTGTCCCCGCCCCCTTGCTTTAGACAGTCTCGGCCACCCTCGTAACCAAATATGAGCCAGCTGTGCAGCGAGGTCCACAGTTAGGACTTATCTTGATTAAACCGGATTCTAATCTCATCAGGAGTTTGATCCCTCAGGCTTGTCTCCCCGGTATGCGCGCTAATGGAAAAAAAGAGTGTGAAATTACTACTTAAAGGCTCACAACTAGCAGCTAGTGATAATGGCGACTGGCAAAGCACATGTCGTGTGCTTATCGTGTGTTTGTGTCTGGTGGTCAAATGGGTTTGCATGTTATCTACTTTCACTCACATTCCTGTGATTTTCTACGAAATGTGAGTCAAAAAAAAAAAAGAAAAAATGCTTTTCTCATGTTACTGGGCTGAGGTTAGTTACTGTATAAAACTACTGGATATAGTTACATACAAAAACTGAATCGTATGATTTATGGTAGATGTTAGCTTATGAAGGGTTTGTCAGGGGGGTTTTTGACGTAGATGCATGGACACTAGTGGACGAATGAGGCTTGGCAAGTGGAATAATTCAACACAGACATGAAATACTATATCTTCAGAAGACAGCCATTCATAACGGAGTTGGCTTACAGTGCTTGTAGCCTATTATTTGTGATATTCCAATGTAATCCTTCTTGCTCTATCATAATGTGAATAGACAGTCTAAAACATCATTGATCATTCCTGTCACACACACACACACACACACACACACACTCGCACGCACGCGCGCACGTACATCAATAATGTATTCTAGTCATGTGAAATGATTTTGAAAACTGTTGGCTTTTCAAAGGGATTTTCTGTCTAGGAGAGAGCCTTAGTGTAGCAAATCGGTCTTCATGGCAGGAGACCGTATGGGATTTCTTTAGAGGCATGCCTCATTGGGATTGCCATTTCTTTTGATGTCATGTCATGCAATGGCATTTCAAGGGGGAAATATGTTCCTTTGTAGAAGACAGGCTAGGCAGGCAGGCAGTGGCAGAAGCGGCTCCAATTAAATCAGACTCGTAATTAAAAGTTCAGAGAGGCCTGAACTGGCAAGGTCAATGGAATAACAGAGAAGAATCAAACTGTTTCATAAGCAACAAAGCGGGAGATTAACACCTGGCGAGCTGTACCGCGGGGCAACACTGGAGTAGTCATATTCAGCGCAGACCCGGGAGGGAATAGTCATATTCTGATCTGCAGTTAGATTTGCGGTGCAAGAGATCAAGCTGTTAGGATTCGTACGGTTGAATGAATATCGGTCTTTCCCTAAAAACAACTTATTGTTGAATTATAATTTTAGGAGATCCGGCCTCGGACTGGTCATAACCCAGTGCCCCATGGCAACAATTACATAAGCTTGAATAAATCTCGAAGCATCTTCCGAGACTGTGCTGCTGGAGGCCGGAAAGGAATTCGCACACGATTGTTTAACACGTAGCCTTTTGTGGTAGAAAAAAGTTTTTCTTTTGTTATACTGTTGTAAGATGTAAAAAAAATTGGAGCTGTCCAAGGTGCTGCAATTCACTGAATGTATTCCCATGGGGGGAGGGGTAACTTTATCAGAATTAAAATCAGAATCAGAATTGCTTTAATTTGCCAAGTGCAATGGGTACAAGAAGCGTAATTGGTGCTGACTCATTCCAAGACGGTTACACAATACAGCATAAGCACACCAGGTGCAGGACTGATTAGAATAGAACCTCTCACATATACAAGACATTCTCAGGAGACTTGTTGTATCAAGCTATAAGTATACTGCATATGTATGAATTCAGAGTTGAAGAATTACTCCAATGTGCAGGGAACAACTAGGTTGATAAATAGCATATTCAGATGCATATTCATCGGGGGAATATTGGCATTCTACAGAAGAGTCATTCATGCTTTTGAAACACAAAGGCTCGGCCTAATCCCAGGGGTTTGAGATCAGAAAAAATCGAACCCCAGCCTTAACGTCTAAACATTACCATGATAGATAATATCTGATTCTGGGTCAATGGGCTTCGGCTACATAGTTTATCATACACAACATTAGACAATATTAGATCAATAATGGATCAATAACAAAATACTAAAGTGGTCTAACAATTTAAACAGTAATCGTTGGGTAATAGCATTAGAATAGAATAGAGTTAAGTTTGCACTACGGGCATATTTTCCTGACATTTGAATAGAATGAAGTACAATGCAGTATAGTACAATACAAAAACACGGGAGTTAGTTAATAGACTTGCTTGGTTCTGTGAGGAGTCTGTGTTTGTTTTAGTTCCCAGTGACTCCAGTGAACAGTGTAATTATAGAGATCTGAGGCCCTGGAGCATTTGTTGTTGTGCCGTGCTAAAGTCACTGACTTCCACAAGGACTACACTGAGAGCCAAATAGCAGATAATAACTTCTTTATGTATGGCCGCCAGTGTGAAAGGTGTTTGGCAGAGAATAGCCCCGGTGAGTGAGGGACATGCCTTTGGAAAACATGTCAGCATTAGTTGTGCATGTACAAGTGTGTGCACGCGCACGCCCACTTCTGTTGTTCTGTCGTTCTTTTCCGATGAGCGGCGCCGGGGCCTGTCTGCGGGTGCGCTAATTAGCGCCGTTTGCGGCGCGCTCGTTAGTCAAAGCCCTTAAATGGAAAGCGAAAATGACACTTGGGAGAGGAGCAGCGTAGTGAAACGCAACAGATGTGATGCGCGTCGTTCCTTGCGGTCTGTTTGAAAGTTAGCGCACGCGTGTAATCTCCACTTGCGCCGGTGTTGTGCACGCACCAAACTGTTGGGAATGGAAATTTGTTTTTGCGTTGAGTATTGAAAGATTCAATCTTACTCCACAGGATATTGTTAGTGTCACATAGGGATTTGATCGAAACGTAGATCAAGATGTGGGTGTCTGAGATCACACTGAGTTAAAATGTGTAACACACCAGGAGACCATAAAGGGTTTAGTTGGGCTCTCCTGGTCAGCCATTTCAGAGCACCATTTTACATTTAAGCAACATCACACGAGACGTGATACTGTTATACAGCACGGCTGTGATTCGGCTGATATACAGTATGACAGCATGACCTCGAGTGTGATATTGTTTTTATACAACAGTTCTACAAACAAGGCTATTTATCAAGTATTGGTAATTTGAGACAACAGCTTATGATTTATTTATTTATTATGATGTATTCAGCTCTGCTAACAAAAATAGTTGCTTCAGGATTCAGCTGACAAAAGTGTTGCCAGGCAACACAAACAACTTCCCGACGGCAGGTTAACTTGCTACTTTGTATCATACACATTTATCTGCATGTTTCCATGGATTGTGCAACCAGTGAAATATGAGTCTCTATGGTCTCCAATACGGTTATTACAGAACATATAGTTAAATGTCATATAGTTAAATGTCCCAGTGCTGTTATACTGTATATCAGCACTCATGGGATGTCTCTTGTCCAATCAAATTACTCGATCAGACCTGTTGTATAATACAGTTAGCATTTTACAAGATGTAGAATCTTCTCACAAGATTTAGAATCTATTTAGCTGCTTATCTCTGGAGTTGTGGCTTGAAAATATTCTTTGTGAGGTTAGAAAATCAAAGTTTTTTTCCTATCAGAAGGCTGCTTGATCTTAAAGAGCAGTATTCTCCTCTTTTCTGTGAACCACAGTCCTCAGTAATTGTATCGCATGGGATTTAGGCTTCATTTGCTGTCCAGTGAAGAGGCTGTATCTCCAGCAGACTAAATTAAATGAATTGGCATTTCTTAGAAAAACTCACATATTTTTCACATTTCATACGCTGCTCACATAACTCAGTCTCTCCTAGATCAATAAATGAAACCAGCTCAACAAGTCAAAAATTTCTTTAAGTATATTTATATCACACTTTCTCATCATAGAATGAGAGAATCGATCAAGCCTTTGTTGAGTGAGTTAGGACATAAATGCCTGATCTATAGGTCATGGTTATCTATGTTTCCTAGTAATTAGAGGAAAGCTCTAGTGGTCTTGACTCTGTAGATTCATGGATGGTGAAACCAATACACAGGCAGGCAGAGTTGGCTTCCAGGTATTTGACTGGGCACACAGAGAACCCTGAGTGTTGCATTGTGAAAAGACAATATTCCTCTTCCCCCCCGATGGATCCATCTCCTTAAGATAGGATGATAAAACTTCGCATATTAATTTTCCCTGCCGCATTCCATTGCGTGTGTTGCACCAACTGATAACAATGTCTTGGTGACAGCCTGTGCATCCTATATGGTGTGCCCAGATGAGATAGCAAAGATCAGTGAGCAGAGTCATTGCTCATCCCCCGGCCATAATACTGTAATTAAAACAAGGCTTCCTCCCTCTCTCCAAAATACAGAACATGATCATGTTCATCATAGTAATCCTATCAAGATTGCCCTCTGTTCATTTTAATCTATAGGCGCTCTAGACTGTGTTTCCAATTTGGCCTCTAATTATGTCTTGGTGAAGCATCAATATGTTGGGAGAGCCAAGAGATTACTGGATATATGAGGGTTATCAAAGTCAGCAGCCAGCTGCAGCTCGCTTTGAAAACATTTTTTTACACTTTTTAACCTCACTTGGGTTTACTTAAGGCCTTGAAGAGGCTCGGCGGAATTCTTGTATAATTTCAGTGTCTAGTAGTAAAACAAGATATAATCTAATAATGGCGTGGCCTCCATGTCCAATCTTTAGCTATCAATATCAAGTTACTAGGTGTGCAGTTTATGAATGAATTGTTGTTTGCGGTGTGTTTCTGTTTTCTGCTGCAGCGAGTTACACCAATGTTACATTTCTCTTATAAGTTTCGGTTTCGTGACATCATGCACGCAGCGGTGTGAGCTGTGATTGGTCTGCTTTTGTGGGGACAGACATACAGACAAACTCTGTTACAGGTGGCTCGGCCACACCGTAAAAACACTGTAGAGCAGTGTAGTCTCATTGTCGTTGCAGTCAGCACATGTCAGTGCATGTGACTGTGAAGTCAACGGACCGACCCGGGCCCACCCTGCACCCGCCCTGCACCCCTATAATGCACCAATGCACATTCAGGTGAAGGCTGTCAATCAAGTCGCAGGTGCGCAAGCCGACAGCTCAGGGAAAATGGTGACTAAACCAAAACTGAAGCCAACTGAAAACTTGCTGTCGTAATCTAGAGATTCTGTCGCAGAATGACATAAAACTGTGATTCAGTTCATAAAAAAATACTTTATCTTTAAAATGGAAGCATGACATACCTCGTTCTGAAATTAAAACACATTTATCATCAGATTTTAGAAGATCCCTGTTAAAACAACATCTCTTCTCTCTTTACACTAGTGAACTGAGCTGAAACAAGTCAAACCATTAACTCAGTGTAGGCTGAAAAGTCACTGTAAAACAGCCTCCAAGTTTGAGTTTTCATATAAATGATATACTGTAAATTACCCTCTACCTTATTAAGCATCTGCAGTTAATGAAATTTAGGAAAATGAAGAACCACAATAGGTTAAGGCTTTGAATCATCTAGACCAATGAAACAGAAAAAAGAAATGACCTTCTGCTCAGATTTATGTGACTGCTTTATTAAAAATCTTCACATTCTTGTCCAGTCACCCACTGGAAACGAATCCATCTCTAATTAACAAGTAAGGCTATTTCAGTTTTGGAGTCAGTTCTCTATAAGAGGCTTAGATAACCCTGGATTAATGATGGTGCATCAGCTCAACTGTTTTAGGTCCACACACTTCATTACAAATGTATGAATTGTCTGATGTGTGAATGGAAATTAGCTCTCTAAATCCATCATAAATAACACATTTTCCCAGCGTTTACATTATAAATATAAGCAAACCTTTTAAGGCTCAGTATACAGTATGTTAAATTCATATTTAGTTATCACATTCTGTAAGTCCTTGCTGATCAATAGCTCAGACAATACATTTCAAAGTGAAAAAATGTCTTTAATCCAATAAATCATTGCGTAAGTAAAGCCAGTAGGGGTCACCTTGTATCAAACAGGAGGTGCAGTTAGAGCAATTAGAGATCGGTGCAATTAGAGATTCGCAATTACAGATTGAGGCTTTAGATGGCCTTAATATGGCCGTGCCCACTTTAAAGCCCCCCAGTGTATTTTGGCATTTCTTAAGATTAAGATATCTCATATGTTGGAGTCATTTCCTGACAATGTTAATTAGCCACACTGTTCGCCAAATATATTTTTGCTCAAATTTAAAAAATGTAAGTTGTTGCTAAAACGGAACGATGACTATAGTAGAAAGCTGCAGTCCAAGTTTGCGCGGGCGCACTGCCACGCCTCTTTGCATCTGAGCGACAAACCGTTAAACATCGCTGTGAGCTAGCTAGTCAACTTATCGTGTACTTTACCATAATCGTAGCATTATAGCCTTAGTTATATCTCTATCCATTAATATGCTAATGGTGTTGACCTTTACAGGTATGCTACAACGGCAGTCTGGTTGTCATGGTAGGTTACGTCCGACTATTAACCACACCCCCATTCTCTGAAAGAACGTTATCCGATAAACAGGAAGTAACACTGGCTGTAGTGGGGCTTTAAGCATTACAAAGTATGAAAAGAAGTTTCAGTGTAATGAACCAGGGAAAGTGCCAGGGAGCTGCATGCCTCGACAGCTGACTAATGAGACCCTAACAGAATTGGATTTAAATATCAATGCCAGGCTATTGCTTAAACTGACATTAATTGCCACCTATTAGATTGGCTGTGCACCCCCTGTATTTCAAAACAATCACCGCTGTTGAGAGATTTCAGGGAAGAGGAGGGGCGGGAGGGTGAATGAGGGCTCAGTGCTGTATCATTTATCAGCTGGCCCTGTGCGGTTAAGGGTCGACAATTACTGGTGTGTGTGTGTGTCAGAGAGAGAAAGAGAGAGGCGAGACTTCTGAAGAAATTCAGTGTAAGAAAGAAATTCTCATAAAAACACAAATTTCTGAGTCAAAAGTTACCCTCAGTCCACAACTTTCATTTTTCCTTTCTTTGACGGCGATCATTGAAAATGGTACGACTGCTTCATCTCTCTCTCTCTCTCTCTCTCTCTCTCTCTCTCTCTCTCTTTTTTCTCACACACAAACATACATGTAGATACTCTCTCTCTGTCCTTGCTCTCTCTCTCTCTCTCTCTGTTCCAGAGTAGATACGAGCTCTGGTATGTGTAATCTTTTAATTAAGACCTGCTGCTGGCATGGGCTTCAGACTGATAGTGACTTACTCCTCTCTCCTCTCATTTCTCATCCTCTCTTCTATCATCGTATTTTTCTTCTGTTGCTCCTCAAACCTCCGCCTCTCTCATCTCTCTTTTTATCTCAACACTCTTCCTCTCCTTTTACCCTGTACCTCCTCCTCCTCCTCTTCCTCTGATCACCTACTCTCTTCCTCTCTCTTTTTGCAATTGTCCTCCTATTTCTCATCAATTCACTTGCCCCCCCACGCCCTCCATCTGCTGTACTGAAGTCCCAGCACCATGAAGAGGAGAAGAGAGCCCTCAGTAGAGAGATCATCGTCCTCAACAACCACCTCATGGAGGCCAAGATCACCATCGATAAACTCAGAGAGGACAATGTGAGTACAACTCAGTATCTTACCACCCCCACGTCAGTCGGCTTGTGAGAACCACACCGAGCGAAGAACCTCACTTTGTGTCTAAGCACAACACCGCAATGTCCTATCCTTCTTCCAAAGCACCTTAAACCTCCCATTGGAAAGGTCCATCCTTTCGGAGGTCAAGTTCACGATCGATAAGCTGAAATGGCAAAATTAGCATTCACACCATGAACCGTTTTCCTTAGCTCCCTGCGTCTCGGTTCAGCTTGAGAAAACCTCATGAGAAAAAAAGCAAGGATGTGTATCGGAATCAGAATCAGATTTCTTTTTATTGCCGAGTATATTTGCACATACAAGGAAAGTGACTTGGTGAGGTTGGCGCATACGGGCATAAACAATCAACACAATATAAGCAGCAAAGTATTTCCGAGTATTAACAGGAAGAGCTAACACGGACGTTGTAACATGGATAGTTACATCACATTACTCCACGGTCCATCGTGTTTCTGGAATGGAAAACAATGCAGGTAGAACGGTTAGGCAGTAGGCCTACTCTTCATACGCTCTACTGCGTGATTGTAACACATTACCTGCCACTTACACAACCTGACCGCTGAGGTAAAACTCTAATCTCCAATATCGGGGATCGTCTCGCCAACCGCTGCCACCGCTGAAGATGGAGGAATTACCTCTAAACCAGTGGGTGTCTTACAGATATTACATCGCAATCATTGGCATCCCCAGAGTCGCCAGAAGCTTGAGATGTGGTCGTGTGGAGTTCAGGGGCATGTGGCAATCCGGTGCCTCTCTTTCTTTGAAGCAATTTTACTGGTCTATCTACCTTGGGCTCCCAGTAGGGTTAGGCTTTCTCTTATGGGCTGCGGTGGCTTGAACACTTCTGAGCCAAGGAGTATTCTAAAAAAAAAAAAAAAATCTCTTCAGAACAAGCCAGGCTGATTGGGGTCAAGGTTCATTTTGAGTAGGAGGAAGGTTCACCGCATCAGAGCAGGCGGCAAAGAATCTATTTTCTCCAGGGAGCTAGCTTTTGAATGTAATGGTTATAGCACTGGATAAAACAAATAAACTGCGTAATTATATGAAGGCCGAGACCAGAGTGGAAGAATGAACAGGTCATACTTAGATTATTAAATCTCTGCTACTCTAGATGACGACCCAACACCCACTGTAAGACTGCGTAACAACCACGGTTTGATACTAGACCACAAGGAAATGTCACATTTTTTGAAGGCCGCTTTATAAAATAAAGTCTACTTGATGTGAACAGAACAGCCATATTCCATTACTTGACATTGTGCCCTCACTTCAAATGTATGACTATAATATGTTGACGTGGACATTGTTGACACAGCCAAAATATTGTCGCTGAACAGGCTGAAACCATAAAGCGCTGTCTGACATTACCAGGAGAAACACGCCACACAACAGACACTTACAGTTACTAAGACATCAACAAGGACCCAGAGTCCTGTTTGATCCATCCTCAAAACCACAAGGGTCCCAACGGTCCTCTGTCAAAAAAAAAAAAATTAAAAATAAGAAAAGCGATAAAGTGATTTGAAAAGTCATTGTCAACGTTAACTAGCACTAGAACTGAGCCCATCAAAGAGCAGGCTTTGATGTTGGTGAAAGCCTTGTCAAGGATGTGGTATCACAGAGGAGCAGTGAGGCCAGAGAATAAGGAGACCTGAGGTCTTTCAAACCACACTGGTATTAGAGAGAGAGAGAGAGAGCGAGAGAGAAAGAGAGAGAGAGAGAAAGAAAGGTGAAAAGAGCAAGAAACAAATGAAGGGACATGAGCTTATTAGACTTATTATATATTATACTCATTCAAAAACAATGTTTTTTAAAATAGCTAAAAGCACCTTAAAGTCAAGTAAGTCAAGTTACACACAAAACAGGTTTGATCCAAAGCGCTTTACAAAACAGACAGAAGAAATACAAAATATAACCCGAAGCTACTGCTGACCCGAAGCTACTGCTGCTCATCTCACAAAGCATTCAACAAATTCAAAACACATGTAAAACATGTAAAACAAGCACGGCACCGCTCCCGCTTGGCAGGGCTACGATCGAAAATACCGGCAGCTGTGTGGGGGTGGAACTGGGTGTATGTCTGTGCAAGTTTGGTTTTCATAGTATATCATCCTAAATAAATTGCAGATTGATGTTATCTTGTTTTTATCTTTGTACTTGTCGGACCATAGAAAATGCGGTAGCTGGAGATGGTAATAATAATCTTTCGTGATGAGAAGTAAGTGGACACCCGCTTGGAATTTGCGTTAAGTAGACCAGAGCTCTACTTTTGCTGCCACTACACTCGCAAACTTTCGACGCTCCCCTTCCCACAATCCACCGCAAACTTTGAACGCCTATGAAGTTGCGAATTCTGCTGAGGAAGTCCCGCCTGTGGATACAGTGCCCCAGTTTTGAGTCCTAAAGCTCGGAAGTGTGTTCCCTTGTGGGTTCCCTTGCCAAAACTCAAAAAATGCATTTTTCCCCATTGGGTTTTTGGTTAGATCCATGAAATAAGGTCTGGCACAAGCTTGAGAGATATGGCAGATAAAATACATCAGTAAATATCCCACTCTTGAATTTGGAATTTTGTGCCTCAAAAAAATTGCATTTATGCTTCAAAATTCTTAAAAGTGGTTGTTGTTGAACAAAACATGTGAATATCATACGCCTTTGTTTGCTACAGAGCTTATTTTCTGCATTAATCCAAAACCCAATGGGAAAAGTCCATTAGATCTTTGGGGAGCTAACTTCTAGGTTGGCCTACAAAAAAAGTCATCACTTTGGCACTCTATATCCGCTTGGTTTTTGTTCTCTATAGGTCAGTGGAATGGACACTGTCCTGCTGGCGACAACCATTTCTCATGTCATTGGCCACTTCAAAAAACTGGACACACAGTGCCACCCAAAACATTTTTTTTAGCCCTCCTAGTCATGTCTGTAAGATCAAGTTACAAGTTTCCAGACCTTCACCAGAATGTCCGGAAGGATCCGGGTACGAGATTAGCTCAGTTAGCTTAGTTCAGATGAATGGGGGGGGATATTCACCGTTACTCCCTGGCTTCCTAAAGTGACTCAAGCTCAGTAGTAAAGGTCTCTAGCTGCTCTTTGTACTGCTAACCGCCAGCTTCTGTGGACACGTCCACTGCAGCCAACTAAGGAACCTTTCCTCTCTATTGAGCATTCTCCACAGCAAACAACAAACAGTCCTTTACAAGCCCAGAAAGGGAAAGTTATAAAGGGGAGAGAGAGAGAGAGAGAGAGAGAGATGAACAAATAGAGAAATAAATAAAGGGGTGAGCGCTTATTAGACTAGCTCCTGCAGTTAAGCGGAAGGGGTATTTCAGACAACTCTAATGAAATTAGCATAGACTGCTAGGCGGACAGAAGATGTATTACAAGTGAAAAAGTTCTGTGGAGTTAATCAGATTCTGCAGACCCTTAATGCCATCTCCACTGCCCCCAGGGAGCTTAAAGGGTGAAAACAAGCTGTTTCCTAACAGATGGACTGGTACCAACTTCAGCAGATGAGTTTGTTCCTTTGATAAACTGGACTAGACCGTCATTAAACGGTCTTGGCCTTACATAACACGCAGTTGTTATATATACACAGTGTGTCGCCACAAACACGTACACATCCACAGATACCACTACAAAACCAGTCGTTTTGAGGTGTGTTACAAAAGATTAAACGCTAAAAAATCCGCTTGAGGATAAAGCTTTCATGAGACTTTCGCTTATCAAACATTTGCAGAAGTGTATAGTAGAGGCGATGGTATGCTCTTCTCCAGCTCAACACCCTACGTTTGTCTCATTCAGTTACAGACATTAACACCTGGGTGCCGTCCAGCACCGCTGTTTTACCACTGAGCAGCTCAACCGAACTGAGTTGGAGGGAGGGTTGTGGGGAGTGCCTTGCTAAAGGGAACATAAAAGATGGTTGTCGGGAAGGAAGCGCGCGCCTCGTTACCTTCCCCCCCACAAACGAGATTCTTTTCCCAGTTGGGATTTGAACCGGCCACGCTCGCTTGGGTTATCAACTGCTCGATCATTGTCACTGCTCCTCCTTCAACAAACAAGTTTGTCCTGTGTGATAGATGATCTTTCTACCTCTTCCAGGACCTGTACAGGAAGGACTGCAACCTGGCAGCCCAGCTGCTGCAGTGCTCCAAATCTCACTACAGAGCCCACAAGATGTCTGAGGTGAGTTCTCCAACACCGCTGCAAGAAATGCACAACTCCAGGTATCATCGTATACCAATAGATCGGATTGCTGTGACTCCAGTTCAGTACAGTTTTGTCCCCTTTCCAAAGGTGTGGCGAGACCATTTCAAACCAATCAAATGAAAAATTGTCGAATTACAAAGACATGTTTCAAATTCCAGTTCACATGTTCGTTTCATCATGACACGGTAGATGCTCAGATAATGTTGACTGAACTGAGAATAGAGAAGCAGAGATTTGTTTTAGTGTTTTCTAGTTGGCTGCGTACTCACTTAGCAGCGGATTGTTGAAAATAGTTCAGTTCAGCTTTCACTATTGAAGATGATACTTGGGATGCATGGGTTTTGTACTGCAGTGAGGATGCCCTCAGCCTGCCGGTGTACTATTAAACGCCTTATTGAGTTCTCAGAGAGTGGCTTACACAGTCTGACAAGTCAGAGTCTCAGTCTATTCACTCAACTTAATGAAGGTCTGCTGTCTCAAATGCTGTGTGTCTGGATTCCGATCTTGTCTGTGCATTCTCAATGCATGAAAGCACAGTGACTAATGATGCTAAGACAGCTCCTAGTTTACAAACGAGGGGAAAGACTGAAAGCGATACCTTCTCACGCGCGGCCGTCATAATCGACCGTATTGCGAAACGGGACAATTATTTCTTTGCAACGATTATTAGATTTTCGAAAATATTCGCTGACTGTAGATTTTGTAAGATATACAGTTGCATTTTATATTTCTCTTGTAATTTCAGTGATAAAGACGGACATTGGAAAATGGCCTGGTTTCAATCAAAGAAAGTGGTTCTAATAAAATGCAAAGCCTAAAAAAAACCCCCTTGTTTTAAAATCGAAGCGTTTGCAAATATTGCACGCAAATACCGAAGAGAGATGTACAAAAGGCGCTGGATTGACTGGAGCGACTCAAAAACGACGATAGGCCAATATCAATATATGGAAATCCATCACAAGTCAGCCAAGCATTCATTTCAATAATGAACAAAGGGAGCCATGCAGCTGTTGGTCTCACATGGATAAATGCAGCAGGCTTATACAATATATGACGGCCTAATTAAGATAAAATCTGTGATATCGCTTGGTGCTGAGCTAGCTCACAGGAGCTTATAGCCCCCCC
>OMKK01031069.1:0-10000 GCA_900302305.1 Polymixia japonica | reverse complement strand
ATAGTATGTACCACAGAGATTTATGAATATTTGATACCTGTAACCTCTCTCTATATGTTTACATCTGGCTGCATTTATACGGTAGACAATAATCCTGTGTCCTGCCGATCAGGTGTGCTACTTGCGCAATATTTCCTTCATGTCGAATGTTGGAGAATAACAGCTAAAGCAAGGAATTTCTGAAATGATAACAGCGGCGTGATGGATCATGAAGTATAACACCCTGACAAGGCAGCAGTCAAAAGATGTTGAAATCAGTTACAGCACGTACAAAGGTTTTTAATTGCACGATCAACCAAACGGAACTAAAAGTAATTAAAGCCACACAATAACATTTAGGTGTGCATACTATTTTGAAGAGTGACAAATCTCCATGATTAATCCATGTTTATTAGCAACATACACATTGCACAATTTCCTTGGCCATATAATTGATGTGATTTAATCTCGTTCAATTCTAATTTGCCAGTTGTTGTTTTTTTTTCTTCTTTCATTACAACAAAAACACCTGGTAGCTGACAAACTCTCCATCAAAACATTTCCTTTTGTGTTGACCACTATAAGTGCAGCTCCAATAATAGTACACGGTATTGGAAAATCATCATCATGTACTTTATTCTTATCGTTAATCATCTATTAAAATGTTTCGCTCGGGACAATAACACAGCGATTGTTTTGTCAATAAAATAATGGTGAATTATATTTGGGCTGCAGTTAGGGCTGCTGTTCTTGAATTCCTCATCCTGAGTTAATCTTCCTCTCCTGAGTAGTGTTCACAAAACAAGCCCATCTAAATTTGCTTGTGCTGCGCATATTGTGCAACTATTGAAAAAGTTATGAGCTCAATAAATAAGTAGTTAGGAATGCTAGTCATGCCAGTAACAGCTATGAAAAGGATAGCTAGACAATAGCCCCTAACTGGACTGTGACAGGGTAATTATTGTGCGTGCGTAATAAAATTCTCTTTACATAGGTCACTCGGAAAGTGTAATTAAAAAAGCGTTATAGATTATTTTTATTGAAGCAATTAAACCAAAAAGCAAAAAAAGTAATTAAGTGCGGGGGTAATAATAGTGTTGGTCAACAGCAATTGTTTTAGAAAAGGATTTGTCAGCCTCGCCTCTCTACTCTACCGCTGCACACACATCCTTCAATTCACGCTGTATGATTTTATAATGTAAAATTGGCTTTTAGTGTGAAACAATTATGTTTATAATGCTAAATTCTGAGAATAATTTAAGTAAATTATTGTCATGAGTGATAATTGCCAGCAAATGCTTGTTTGAATTATCATCTTCCTCCATGTATTGAATGTCTGCAGATCTCTACTATTCATATTATGGGTTTATAATTATGTTAAATTGGCTGTCTTATCAGCAGTTAAAGACTTGGGATTATCAGCGTCTTGACTGTGTGGACTGTGCCAAATTCCTTGTGGAAGTACGCCTGTTCCCTGCACAAAGAGAAAAGGGAGAGATAATATTGGGAGGTTAAACTCCATAATTTTCTCTTAAAAGAGGTAAAGGAAAGCATTGCACAAATGTGCTCCTGCTTTATGAAGGAAATCAGACTGACGGGTCTGTGGGGCATTAACATCCACTTGACTTTGAGTGCAGCACATTTTCCAAGCCAACACATACATGTAGCTGACACATCAACTGTGTTGATCTCTGCAATTGTGTCAGGTAACTGAATTCAGATGATATGTTAATGTGGAGGGGAAATATGTTGCCCTAGTTAGCATATGGAGCAATTGCATTCCAGGAGCTTATTATCATTCAGCTTGCACATTTCTGAACAGCACAATAATAATCTAATTGTCAGGTAGCGAAATTTGCATCATTTTATAAGGTCAAAGATAGCGTGGTAAAAATAAAAATAAAAAAGCCCAGACAAAGGTATCTGTACCTAAAGGAAGCGTGAAATTGTTCAGGTTTTTAGTCATCTAAAATCTAAACCGCTGTTAAGTTTACATTTAAATGTTTACTCCGTCAAACCGTTAATGAAAAGAACAAGTGACAGGAAGAAAAAAAGAAAGAGAGAACGAATGACAGAAAGAGAAAGAAACAAAGGAAGAAAGACGGAATTGAAACAAAAACTTGTGCGGTATCCTGCAGCATGTGGAGCTGGTGGAATCTATTGTGCGATCCGGTCCAAGGTGAACCTCGGGTGTCAGCTGTGAAATGTGCATTTTGCGAGCATGTTTTGCCTGAAGCTAAACTATATGGCCGACAGAAAGCTTTATCCACAGGTATATGATCAGCTGCATACACTAAAAGCCTCCACCCCCGAACCACCGTCTGCATCTAAAATGAACATCCACTGAGAACAAGCCTTGACTCATCCCTTTTGATTGTACTATTAATACACGTTCTCATGACTTCCGCACGACGTACCGTAATATTTCGACGTAAACAGGAAGCCGGTGGAACTAGTTTGACATGCGTGCACGTTATTAGTATCAGCTTAGGAAAAAAAACATGCATATTACTGATGACGGTAAACCCGCTACAGTAACAGTGTCATATTTTTTTCTATCAAAGTAATAAGTTGCTGCCAAATATTGCCTGGTCCTGCTGCTTTCATTGTGCAGGGTACCCTCTGGTCAGCGAGGCACAGCGGTGTCTTGGTGTGAAATGTTGCCACAACAACTCTGTGAATCCCTATTGTTCCCTCCCCTTTGTCTTGTCATTGAGACAGCGAACAGCAGAGGGCGGCTTGAATACATAAATACAAACTAGACTGGAGCATCTCTCAGTCATCTAAGGCATGCACTCGTTTACATCCCCCGGTCTCCCAGCACACCGCTCAGCTTCCTGTCTGTCAGTTGACTGGACCGCAGAGAGCCAGGGACTGTGATCAACATCAACCCTATCACAAGACCACACAGGGGACATGGTAGAGGAACGGTGGAAAGAAAATGCATTGTAGTGTGACAGGTAATTGACCAACGCCAGCCAAATAGTGGGTAGTGTTTTGATAACCCTGTGTCTATTTGTAACTCCTATAAAAATTTGAAGCTCTCTCCACCTCTCTCTCTCTCTCTGCCTCTCTTTCGTACTCTCTCTCTCTAGCGTCACTCTTTACTGCAGTCTGCAAGGAGAGTTATAGCACCTTGCTGCTGAAGAACAAACCTCAAAGACAGCACTCTATGCTGTGGTTTTATTGTTAAACCTTTGTCCAGCCACTGAGAGCTCTCCCTCCTGAGTTCCACCTCTCTCCCTCTCTCTTGTCCTCTATCTATCTCTCTCTTTCTTTCTCACTGTGGCTCAAGATGAATCTGCCAGCATGTGCCCATGCTCTTCATCACTGTCAGATACCCCATGGTGGTCCTCCTTCTCGTTCTCAAACTGGGCACCAACCGCTGGCTGGGATTATTCCTCACCTCCAAAACTCTCCCCACTGTTTCTAAATAAATGTGTCTGCAGTAACCAAGGAGTGTTGCTCATCCATCTTTTTCTGCAGCGTGGTGTGGAGCGCGCGGTGTTTACTGAACAAGACTTTGCTGCCGAGCCCGGAGTAGAGTATAGAGTTGCAAAGCATTTGGCTTTTTTGATCCCGCTCTGTTTCCGTAAGATTGTGCCATGCAGGCAGATGTTAGATTACCGGTGGTTGGTTCGAGAGCCGAGCGTATAAACACCTGAGCGAGTGTGACGTCTGCACCGCCAAACTTGACAAATTGAAGTCGGTCCAACCCAAGTATGTTTTTCTGTGTTTTAATTACGGTTTTCTTTCATAACTATCTGAACTAGCTTGAATAGAGCTGCCAAAAGGGCGTGTCTTTTTTAATCACATGGAATTATCCACATTGGCTGTAACCTTTGTAAAATTTAATCAGCTGTTCAAGCAAGACGCCTAATTGTGGCACCTCATCAGTAGATGTTTGGCCAGCTGAAATTGAACTGTTTAAACAGGCCTGTGGAGAGGTAAGAGATTGTTTTTGTTTGGTTTGACATGAGAATAATTGCTGATATTAAAGTCTTAATCTAGGCACAATGGATAGCTCTACCATTCATTTTTTTAGATAGTGTGGTGGCTGTAGCCCGTAAGTATCAATATGTGTATGATAGACCTCCTCAGTGAGATGTGACCCTGTCTTTGTGTGCTAAAGATACAGCACCACATCTGCGTAGCTCGGTTCAACATTTACGTAACAGGCACCTACACAGACTGTATCATGCTGCGTCCGACTCTTGTTGAACCATGTGTGTAGCGATTTCTTCTCCAACAATGGTTATCAGCAGACAATTAAAGAGGATGCATTAATTTGTTTTTCTTTGAGGTAATTGAGGTCTCCCGCATGAGTGATGTTGTCCTTGTGGGCCCCTGCTTCATGCAAATGTGATTTCCTGCCAATCCTTTGTTCAATTTACTAAACTGTCTTTAGTGCACGTTCCGTTTAAACGGCGAGAGATAACTCACGATGGGAAGTGTAAGCTAAATAGTTTTCTTTTCATTCTCTGTTGAAACCTAAGTGGTGGCAAAACGTTCTAAGTCACCCAAGATGGACCCACCTGGAATACAACTTGATTAGCTGTTAAATAATATGACCCGCAATTCTACACCTTTGGTTGATCTCAGCCAGGATTCTTTCCTTCTTTCAGAGTGAGTCTCATTGCTCAACTCAAATATGCACTTATTAAGTTCCCCAAGTTCAATTTGGAATGATTTTGTAATTAACAAGTAAGCCAAGCTTTAAAATGTCACATTTATTGTGTTTTCATATCTCTGAAATTCAGTCCTGAAAAAGAATGATGTGTGTTTTATAGGAGTTGTGATAAGAGGCTTACACAGTCAAAATCTCAATATAGATCATTTGACAAACGTCTTTGGTGGCCAGTCTTTAAATTGGTTTCACCCTCATATTTGGGCCTTATTTAAAAGATATCTTTGAATAATGGTAAGCAGTTTAGCCCCTCTGAAAAGAGGAGGTTCATGCAAATGAACTCCATTTCACTCTGTTTTGTTTAATCTATAACATTGCAGGTTCTCTCGCAGTCTTTTCTCAGAGAGTTTATAACTTCTATATTCTAGCGTAGATTTATGCAGCTTAAGCATACCTATCTTTACTTTAAGTCAGTCTAATACCCCTCATTGCATATCAAGGACACAAGAACATATTATCTGATCATTCCTTGCATTTATTACATTAATGAATCAAATATGAATAAGTGTTCCCCATCAAAAAATGTTCATTACCATAAACATTAATATTAATAACATTATGTAGTGATGTTGAGCTAAACTGTCTAATGACATGTTTCAATATGCTAGTGCTTGCAAAAATGGAAAATTTTAAATACCGCAGAAATTCAAAAATATACTCACCTACTTATTGTGTTATTGTGTTTTTAAATATACACTCCTGGGAACACTCAGAAACATCAGAGTGACAACAATTTGCTATACAGTAACACTTTATTTCAAAATGCAAAACACATTGTTTCACTAATCCTTATTTGCATGTTTACAGTTTGAAGGTTGTGCAGCCAGGTAAAATATGAAAAAACAATGTTTGGTTCCCATCATTTAGCTTCTCTGAGAAACATCTGTTTTGAATAACAATATACAGCTGCTCAAAATCACTGGATATGATGCAGGTGCTTTTTGGTTTGGAGCTGGTATACAACACAATGCATAATAAGTCTACTATATGCCGATGACACGATTACATTTGTCACGGATAAAAGATAATTCATATTTCATTATATTTTGTTTTCATGGTGCCCCTATTGTATATTTTGTAGACAATCTCCCAGCATAGGGAAACTGTCCATATATTCAGTTCTCCTTTATAATTTGACAACTGTTGCCTTTACAGCTAAATAACAAAGCAGAGCACCTTATCATGAAAAAACACACCATGGCATATATCTTGACAATGTGCTCCAAATATTTTGAAAGACTGTTGCATAGTCACTTTTTTTATTACAAACAGCACCATATGCATCAACAGGCTGCTTGTATTTTACCCCTACTGAAATGTTGGCTGTCAACTGTGCTCCCATCAAAAGCAGTGGTACCATCCAGTGCCTAGAGCGTCTGGCTCTGTCCTCTTTTTCAGCCAGACCAGTCTCTGGCAGCTGCACGCATGCACACTAGCCGAGGTCAAAGCTGTCACTTCAGAGGGCACTGTCAAATCTCAGCCAGCGCTGTATGATGTGGGAGTGCTCCCTACAATCGCCCAGATGTTTCCAATCAGCTGGGCTTCTATCCCGCTCACCCACTTTCTACATCGCCTACATTTGGAGTGCCATCAACACCAGTTAGAAACACTTTATGAAAGTGACGGAGAAAATCTGACTAATATGACGCCTTTTTTAATAAATGCGTGCTGCCAACAATAAATCCCATTCGTCTCCTGACGGATGACCTGAGCTCGGCTGTTGACTAAAATTCCATCCCTGCTGAGAGCTAGCATGAATGTAAAATAATGATAAGTAATAGACAGCAGTAGAAGCAATAGAAGGTTTTGTTTTTATTAGATTGTTAAATTTTTTTTATATTCTCAATTAAGTGTCTATTTAAAGAATATGGACAATTCTTGTTGCATTCTAGGTGTACGTGTGTGAAAGAGAAGGTTTGTTTGTGTCTGTGTGTGTTTGTGTATATATGTGTATGTGTGTGTATTTGTGCGTGTGTTTATGTCTGTGTGTGTTTCTACGTATATATATATATATATATATATACAGTATGTGTGTGTGTGTTATGTGTGTATTTGTGTTTGTGTGTGTGTCGGGGGTGGGGGGTTTTGGGTGGTGTGTGCTTGTGCTTGTGTGTGTCTGTATTAATGTTGAACTCCATTTTATTTGCGAGCTAATTAAGACAGTTTGAGATGGTACAGTATAAGTTAGTAATAGAACTGTTGATTCTTTTTGAGTCTGTATTTTCAAGCAACATGGTAGTTGAATTATCTCAGAATATCTTATTTATTACTGTACTGTAGCTCAGAGTGAGATTGTCACAATTTGTAACAATAGGCACTGATGGAATATTATATTAGAATGGATTGTTATTTTAACATAAAAAATAGGAAAAAGTGGGAATATATGTTATACCTTTTTCACACTTTGGTACTTGTAACAGTTGCTACTTTGTATCAACTATCATCATCAATACAATGAATTCATGCCAATGTTTAGAGTGAAGATGGGCTAACCTCGGAGAATAAACAATTGATGCACATCACTTTGATACTACAAGACTTACAGTATATCTTAGCGTTTAATGTCTTCTGGTATCAAACAAAGTGATGTGGATCAATTTGTTTGATAATAGAATACGTAAACCTAAAGATTTAAGTTATAAACCTTGTGCAAATAGCAGGAATAATACCAAAACTGTGGGTTTAAAGTTGTCTAAAAAGGAAGTTGGATTCACACTTTATATTTAACAGATACTTAATTAACATGGATTAGCAGTTTTTAACAACAAGAAGTGGGTGAAAATATACTGGCCGACAAATTGTATTCTTTCTTGATTGACAGACAAGTATCAATATTGCATAACATAAGGTCAAATTACACTGATATCAAATCCATATTTGCGTCCATCTCTGCTTAATTTGATATTAGATTAGATGGTCAGTAGCTCTGAAGCTTAACTTGATGATTTTCGTGTTTTTTTTTTAACAACTGTAAGAACCACTGTCCGACAAACAGAACATGCATTCATTGTGACGGATGGCATTATTCAATTCTGAATACTTGTACCTCAAGGAGCAAAAATGAATCATCCTTGACTTCACAATGCACAACAGTGAGACAAGGCGTGCCTCAACCATCTAATGCAAATTACCACAATTTAGAATCTTGTATTCAGCGGGAGACCATTGCTAAATGGTCAGGCAAGCTAGTCACAGATATTAAAATAAATTATGTCTAATTTGAATTTTAGTCACGGTACATTAACTAATAGAAAGTTATTAACATTTCAAGAGAGAGAAAAAAAGCTTTTGCCTGCAAAATTAACAGTGGCTGGGCTGACCTGTAAGCCATGCAGTCTGATCACTGTAATGACAGCGTAATGGCATATTTACATTAAAATCTGGGCAGCTAATATGGGATTCAGAATGGGACGCTCAGTCAAGGATTATTTAGTCTGGCCTGCTGGCCTTTCCCCGAGTCTTTCTTTCTTAACTTCAATACAAAGCAGAAACTTCTCATTTCATGACTATTTATGTGGCTAGTCTGTGACTTGCTTCCCCTCTCCCCCATCCTAATGTTCTCTTTAGTTACAACCTTTTATCGTCCATCTCCTCTCTCTTTTCTCTCCTTGGTCTTTAAAGGCAATTATCATTTCACTTCAGAGATGTCAGAATCTCGCACTTGAGTTGTATCTCGGGGAGCCTTGTTGGGATGAATGAAATTCTTCACCGACAGAGATGAGTAGCCATCTTCCACCCTGGCCCCGGCCCTTCTGATACCGCAGTCTTTGAAACAAGAGAGGAATTTCTTTGCATTTTAAATACTCCTAATTCATTTCCCCCCGCTTTGATTTCCTCCAAGAAACCGCCGTGTTATTTCAAGATATAGGAAAGAGAGCATAGACGATGCTGACAGAAAGGGTTTATATTTCAGGTTGGGTTTCTGTGATAGCAGTCACTGAGAACCAACGTTTAATGACGGCTGGTTAAATATGTAACTGTCTCCACTAGTTAATATCTATTTCACAGTACCGCTGTCTTTTTTCTTATTGTATAATAGCAGTAATGAATGATCAGTAATGATTTCGTTAAATAGAAACGGAAATAAAACCCAAATATGATCCGTTGAACTAGCTTTCCACTATACTGAATGTGCATGGGAAACAATAGCACAAATAAATATTTGTATTTGACAGTGAATCGATGCGAATAGACTTCTGAGGCTGAGACTGTTCGTTACACCAAATTAATTAACCTAATTAATAGCTACAGTTATAGTAAAAGTTACAGTATATACTGTATGCATTAAGCCTTCAAAAGCAACGCGAGCCAATTGTCCTCATTTCACTTCGGAAACGATGCTCTTTTTCTAACTGTCATTTAGAGGTAAATCTGTTATTGACGTGCGCGCTCCAGATGACTGTTGGCTGCGCGAGGATTGGTCTCCTGACATCCTGCAGGTGGGAGGAGGTGATGTGTATTTAAAAATGCAAAATGACATCTAATGTTTGCGTTTCAGCCTGTTTCCCAGACCCGGCTTGGACCTGGCCATCTGCTCCCCTGGTCAGATCGAGCTACACTTTTGGCATTGCTCAGAGCCGCTCCTCTGGCCTCCATCTCAAAGGAGACCCGGTATTATCAGATTTCTCTCCCCTAGAAAAAAAAAAGCGAGATAGTGGCACTGTTAGAATAACAATATGCTCGGAGAAGGAAGGTCGGCTAGTTGTGGGAGGGGTTGAGATGGGTGGGATGCAGAGACCGGGGGGCAACAATAACAACAAGTTGTCTCGGTAGCAGCCAGATACTGTCACATTAAAGATGAAATCACTTCAGAAATGTGGAGAATTAATATCCTAATGAAGCGTGTGGCGGCCATTAGGTATGTGTAATGTGGCTCCAGAGGGCTGGGATAGATGTCCAGCAGCTTTAGGCCCTTATTTGCGCACAGTCACCTCAGCGGTTGCTTTTATTAGGGGAACATTAGAGGAAAAGGGAGGGAGGATGCCAGAGAAGGATAAGGTTTTATTACTCGGGCTCCCAGGGAGCCGTGCTCTACCTGTCACAGGCGCGCGAAGCATGCTGTTTTAGTTCATTTTAAAGCTAAATATCTCTGTTACAAATGTCTCCGCCAATAGAACAACATTCAGACCATTATCACCAAAGTGTTCCGGTGTTGTCTGGAGATGAGTTGTTTTGGGGTAATGTTTCAAACGCTGCGAACGGATTTCTGCGCGGATAGCCCTGCTTATAAATTTCATTCACATTTTTCAACATTAATGTACTCTCTTTCCGTCTTTTTTTTTTTTTTTTTTTTCCACGCACCTCGTCTCTTCCCTTGACAGGACTATT
The DNA here is from genome assembly GCA_900302305.1 of Polymixia japonica. Taxonomy (NCBI): domain Eukaryota; kingdom Metazoa; phylum Chordata; class Actinopteri; order Polymixiiformes; family Polymixiidae; genus Polymixia; species Polymixia japonica. The sequence goes on along the minus strand of OMKK01031069.1, from coordinate 6 downwards.
GCATGC
>OMKK01031057.1:0-19674 GCA_900302305.1 Polymixia japonica | reverse complement strand
CTTTTCACTTTCATCTTGACCTTAGGAGATAAACCACTGATAAAGATGAGAATCATTATCTGCCCAGAGAAATTCAAGGAATAATTTCCTCAGCTCATGTCCCAGTCATTAATGGGAAAGTGCTTGTGTAGTTGAAGACAGGCGGACACCTCATAGGATCCATGACAGAACAAGCTATTGTCAGAAACTGTATGTTGAGTTGTCAATTTATTAAAAGTCTGCCTTTAATGCTACTAAGGAATTACATTGGCCAAGTGATGCATATCAAATTCCATTACTTTGACACAACTTGTGGTTTTGTATATAATCCCATCAGCAGATGTCTGAACTAAAACAATATTGAAAAGTTGAAGATATATAACTAGGAACATGACCACAACAAGACTAGAGGTCTTGCTCTCCTCTGAGAACTCATGAGTCTTTTTCAGTTTACCAATAACCTTGAACATTATATATATATAAAAAAAAAACCCAATAACTCACCAGGTTAGACTTTGTTAGTAAAAGATAGTTAGTTCATGTTGGAGGAGATTATTACAGTCGCAGTCGGTCTGCTAAGGTCGGTTTCTGGTCATGTAGGGAGACACAGCTACACTCAACAATCCATGGATATCACAATCCGATTCTGTACCATATATAATATATATTTCATGTCAGGGACCATACTGGTCTTTGCTGTCAGTCAAGTTCTTAATGAACACCATCTCTGAAATTGTTTCTAAACATCATATCCATGAGTCCAACATCTGTTCTCCTGGTGCAACTGGACAAGTTCACCATCTGTTAACCAGTACTAATCATTACTTAACCATACATCCATTACTTAAAGTGTCCTCATATTCTGGCCCACAGTTGGGCTTAGCACGGTATGTGCTTTTTCCAAGGAACATTTTAGGAACTAATCTGCTATACGGTGAGGGTCAGTTGACTGCCCTCCGTCAAGGACAAGGTCCCATTACTTTTTGGAGAATCAGGTCCTCTGAGGTATATTGTCGGTTGTAAGTAGGTCACATTACCTCTTTGCTGGAAGTTATACTATGACTTTTCTAATGTATTCTCTCTCTAGCATATGACTTGCATGTGAGTGTATTCTGTAGCTATTGCTGACATTGCTCTGCTAAACTGTGGCACACAGCAGCTCAGCAGCTACAGGTAACAAAGTGGTGACAGACGGATGGATAAGTTAAGAGTTTGCTTGGCTTGAAGTGATTTTGTGATCTATGTTCAGATTCATCTTTTAGTCAGGTGAGGAAAACTAATTCAGACGGATCCATGAGGATCCTGCTACTACCGTCCATGAATACCTGTGTGAATGCATGTATGCTTAAGATCAGTCACCTCTACATATTGAAAAGCTACATACACCAAAAACCAAGATCAGATATTGATATTGCAAACGTTAGCTAAGTGGCAAATAGCAATCTTAATTTATTTTTAAAAAGCATTTTCGCCCTGATGATTGTTGTTTTTCGTTGTCGCTCGTTTCAGTAGTCTGATGTCCACGCACATTTTTCAAATAATTGTTTTGAGTTCGAACTTTGTTAAAAGTACCCCGGTTCATTAATACTGGGGGCCGCCATCGCAAACATCCTCAGACGGGTTGAAAACAGCGACTGCGTGATCAACAAGCCCCCGATGAGGATGTTCTTCCTGCAGCAACAACATATTTTCTTCATCTAAAAAAGCTATTACTATTACTTCTATTACAGGTTGGTATAGCTCTGCCTCCTCCTGTCGAAAGGACAAGCTCCTGCCTGCCTCCAGCTGGACTCCATCAAGGAACACCAGGAGAAGGAAAGGAAACACTGTCAACCATAGGGTCAACATTCTCCTAAGAGATGGTTCTGTTCCATCAGCACCAAGACCACCTATTACCTCAACATTTTCTTCATGATCGCTGTGATCCTATTTAACCAACACACATCACGGCCAGCATGCTCAAGCAATACCTGGACTTATCCTCACCATTCAGTAGAACTGTCTCTAAACAGGGATTCCTATGAATGCTCCTTATATGTCAAGAAGTCAACCAGGTCATTGGTGTTGTGGTTTGAGTATTTGCTCATAAGGAGGGTTTGTGTGTTCAATTTCCACTCAGGTTAAATCGCACCATTCAACACCATAAATCACCTATGGGGTAAGGACCTTCAGAGTAGTACACTAACTTTGTAGTGTATGCAGTTTAATGAGAGATAAAACAAAACAATCCAAAACAATACTTCTTCTGAAAATGTCTCCTGTTTAATAAAACATTGATAGGACAGGTGTTTCAAATGTAATTGGTTGGTGTTCCTGAACACCACATCATGTTTCAGAACATTTTAGGTTGAGTGCCTAAAACAATCATTAGAACAGTCACTGTGAGGTTTGGGACATTCATTGTAGTCTGTAAGTACTGGCAGTATTAAAGGTTTTACACCCACCAGATGGTATTAGACAAGTTATCATATTTCGGGTTTCAGAACACGCTTTTCACAGGGTACCTACACATCTTCCATTTTACAGGGATCAATTAAAACAAGCTATATTGATTGATCTCTTTTTTATGGTATCTAAAAACAGTAGGTATAGATGTTGCAGCAATGAAGATTCTGGACTCGTCATCAGCATGTCTTATTCCCTGGTGTGATAAACTACTTCAAAAAGCGTTTTAATCATTACAGTAGCAGTAACAACTGACACCACAAAATTAAAACTCAGAATAGTTTTAAATCAATAAAATAAATCTCTAATACTACCATTCATACACTTTCTGCAAATGATTTGAGATTAAATATTGGATTCTGGTTCCTAGAACTTCTCAATTAATTAATTTAATTAAACCAAAGAGCTCACTGAGCTCTCGTTTCAGAAACGTGTTCATTAGATGAAACAGTTTGAAGCAGAACCTTACCAGGACACTATGAAACCTCTTTGGACCATTCATTATTTTACGGGGAGAAGGTCACCCAACAGATCCCCTCTCTGCGAGCATACATGCACCACAAGGACATGTGCTCTCCTGCTCCTGTGCCTTGCAAACCAATGATTGGACCTTCAGCCAACCATACATCCATCAAACTGTCAAGTTTGCAAGGTGCCTCTCATCGCCAATAACAATATGTCCATGCACAGGACTGAGGTTCCTCGGCCCATCGCTGACAACCGGGGGCAGAACACACTCCTCTGGAGATGAATGGCTGAATTGTAAATCCAACTGAGTCGTTCCGTTCAGTTCCTGCAGACTGCTATCTCCTGGCAGCTCCGGGTGCTCAACATCCCACAACCAATCTCTTGGTCTTACATAGAGCAGTGTTCAAAAGAATCCTCACAAAAGTCGGGCAAAGTTTCCTGTTTTCAGGACAAGCTCCAGAATGCCGTCTACACTGCTTAGTGGGTCACTGGCTGCCAGATACCCCTTTAATCCAACTCCACGACACCAGGGTGATGAGAAAGGCAGGACGTTTTGTCACCGACTCTGCCAACTCCGATAACCATATGTTCCCTGTAACTTTACAAAGAGCAAGACCTCCAGTTACCTCAACCGATTCTTCACGAGCGCTGTCACTCTACTTTACCAGGCTTCCTGAAACTCATCCCATGCAAAACTGCATAATCCCTGGACCTTTCCGCATCTAACAGAACTGTTTGCAACCCTTACTATGGCCACTATGCTATTTAATATAACCCAAGCAATTTTTGCATAATTTTGCACGAGTACAATGTCTGCACCATCCTGTGTAATTCAAAACATAAGCCATCTAACACTGGTAATTCATATCATGCATGTTATTATACTCAATATACAGTATGTATTTCTATAGTACTCCTATAGTACTACAGTACTAAAGGATATGATCTTCACAACAAATGTCTTCCTCTTCAGCTCGGTCGGTGTGTTGATATTCCCTCTTTTTCTAAGCCGTGTTTAAATTGCAGGCTGGACAATACGCTCCTCCAAGCCGGAAACACGGTGCTTCTTCTCTTGGTTTGTTAGTGTAACCTCACCAACGTTAGAGTACCAATTTCAGTTTAATAGTTTGGACAATGATGGATTTCAACTTTAGTGCAAGGTAAATTAACATTCGGAAAGACCTCTGGGTGTTATTTCATGTGAGTGTTTCCATAGCAACTACAGATGGATCACTTTCAAAGGACACTGAAAACAGGCCATTGATTTTGGTCCAGAAGCACCAGTTGTATGGCGTTTTACGAAGCAGTCTACATAGAGAGGCAGTATTTAATTATTAAAAGTCAGCTTTAGACTGATATCAAAAATATTTATTCTTTTCAATTTCACTTCCAAGACTTATCTCTCCTTTAAAATTCAGTCTAATTCTGGTCTTCTAGTTGAAGCTCTATATGAGAGTGGATATATAGACATGTTGAAATCCTTGACTGTGGTGTCTCACTGCCAGCAGGAAGTCAAGACTGTCCAAAAGGAGCATCACATATAACGATGAAATGAAATTGAGCAGACCAGTCGCTGTCCTGATGAAAACGCTGTTAGCATTATAGCACATGATGAGGCAACACCTTTGAGTGCTTCCGTTTGATAAAGAGTTTCTATATTGTCAACAGTGTATCAAAACGACATAAAATATCTATGTTGGCACAATTCTTTGATATGCATTGTCATCCTCTGACATTGTTTAGGATGTAATTACAGCATAGGAAGCAGAACCGCTGTGCAGAGGGCATGAGTGAATAACTACTGTGCTTACCACCAGCAATTATACATCTCCTGCAATAGCAGTGTGACAGAGATACCAATAGGATCGTTAGTTTAATGATTCAGTATATTAAAATAAATTGCATGTCCTCAACTCATTTACTTTGAAGAGATTCTCTGCATTTTTAGAGTCTTGTGCCAAGTATGGTAGAAAATGTAGGGGCAATCCTCTGATAAAAGTCAGCTTCTGCTATTAGCACTGAGAAATTGTAGCGATCCAGTTTCCTTAAGTTGATACAGGTTTGTCACAACAGTGTGATGTGTTCCATGGTACTGAGATGCGTTGCTAGGTTGTGGTTGGGTTACATAATAATAAACTATCTGATCACTACTGATCATGATGGTCCAGCTGGCCTCCCGCAAACCCCCAACCAAAGATTTAAGTCTTCTCATTAGAGTTGCCACACTGAAATATTACTTAGAGAGATATAGAACTGAATGATAACACTGGAAGGCCCCTGAGGTTGAAGACAAGGGAACTGATTCAAATACTTGTGCTTCAAAAGGAGACTTAACACAGCAGTGACGTAAGGCACAGGCTGTTTTTATATAAATTAAAATATTACAAAGAATCAAATATGTTCTGCTCTGCAGTCCTGCAGATCAACAATTTCACAGAGTGCCTGATTCACAGCTTTTGCAAATTCCCTGCTCTAGTCTTGCACCATGCTTCGCCGTTGGTTTCTCAGTAACTATTCTCTTTGCATGCAACAGTAATTTCAATCTAGTTTTCCAGAAGGAATAAAAGATGTCAGTCAATAATGAAAAAATGACACCTTTCAATTTGGACTCGTATTTGGATGGATTGCTAAATGTACAAGTGTTCCAGTCATTATAATACTGTTAGTAAATCTGTTACTAGTCACTTTCATGTCAGCTACACACAGCATCATCCCTTGGTTGTCATGGAAACATGTTGATGTTGTTTGTCTCTGTGTTGAATAAGACAGATCTGGCTTTAGGAAGCATCCACCACGCTTCAGTTTCCTTTCGTTCATTTTAATTGGGAGAGACCTACGTGCAGCCTCTTCTAGAAAACACTCATCACACAATGCAAAGTTGAAAATACTTTAACTTTTACCGAATGTCACTTGTCCTGAATGATGCTTTCTGCCAACCAAACAAATCACGGCATAGAGGAGCCAGGATGATAATTGTTTACCTGTCCTTGCTCTAGGGCTGTTGGATTGAGCAAGGAGTGAAACAACAGCCAGCAAAGTGAGAGCAAATCACCATAAACGTTAACAGTTAACGTTAAATGTTAACAGACTTAATTTGATGTGACAACACAAATGCAATGATTCAGCGTGTTAAATACTTGCATTAATGGGACCCTAATACGAAGTCAGACAACAGTAGCATGTTGTTTGAGTAGGGTTTTAAATATGCTCCATGAAGAACGCTGACAGCGCCGTGGACAACACTTGCTAGCATCCCCAAAACTGATTAAACAAGATAACATGAGAGTTAATGAAGCACTTCCTGGTTTTCTCTACACTTCATAAACCTTACACCAGTTTACAATGTGAGTCTCCTACTTATTGTCGATGGAGCAGTTTCAGGCATCATCTTAGAGTCTGACAGATTTTAGCCTGTACATTTTACAGATGTATACATTTATAGCTTGAGGAGGGTTTAGAGGTGGACTGGTGTGATTGTTCAACTTTTGTAATTACTGTTCGAGGCAAACAACATATCAGGACTCTCAAGCACTTTTGTTACTGTTAAGGCCGTATAACTGAGTCAGGTTCCTCTGTTCTTCACTCTTAAAACTGAAGGCTGCATTCAGACTGATGAGACTATGCCTTGAACTTCTCTTGATTCACAATAAGCAATCTGAGTTGATGTGTTGTTAGTACTGTTTAAGGAACTATGGACAGGTATGAGGCCATATGCTTGCTAAAATGTTAGTGTCGCGATCAAGACTCTAGCTACTGAAACACCGGAGTGCACAGCTCATTTTTGATGGATAAGGTGTAGCCTTTCTTTCATAGTTTTACTTCCTGAGACTGACACACTTGTTTCTTCTTTGGAATAGTTGCAGGTTCAGTTTCTGAAAATAGTACTTGCCTTTTTTTTTCTGTCTCACTTACTCAAGGAGGTTCTATAATAACTGCAGGATGAACGGGAAAAGGACCGCCCATTCATTTACAGCACTTTGCTGCGGTAGTTTGACAAGATGTCGTCATACAGTCACAGTTTATCAGTGGTCTGTCAAAACTAAGTCAACCTGGTTCACTTCCCTACACAGCAGACACACACTTCTGTTTAGAAACACAGTGACAACTCTGCCTGGCAACCAGACTCAGTCACTACCATGCAAGCAGGTTAACCACACAACACCGCACAGTTACCGTCATGAAATGGAATTAGAAATAGCGTACAAGCTAAATTATTTTAAATAGTTTCTTTTAAAAATGAAAATAACTTGAAGTGAACGAAATACAAAAATGATGAATGTCATGTAATGTTAGACTAACTTTTGCCATATATAATGTTACCTGTAGAATACATGTGAAGTAGGCTAAAAACAAGGCTAATATAGTTATCTTGCTGTCTATATAGATCCCTCTGTCATGAACAAGCACAGAAAACACACCTAATCCCAAACCTCCGTTTTCGGTTATCAGTTCTTATCTGTACATATTAAATACTGATGGGCTACTCATGCACACTACTTAATATCTTAATAAACGCGACTGTACGAACATAACTGACAGACGGAGCAGCAGAGGAAGCAGGGCGCTCGTTCTCGATGCAGAGTTTAGAGGCGTGTATTTTGCACGTACCTTGAGGTGACGTCACACACACAAAACAAGGTTTTATAAGGCTCTGAATAATTTTTAAAGAAATCAGCCTTCATGGTTAAAAAATATATAATTCAAAGAGTGTTTTAAGGTATTGTGTGGTGTTGTAGGCATCTTCTGAACAGTTTCAGAGGACTGTCTTTTACAATGGCCGTCTATGGGGAAAAAAGCCTTTTGGGCCGCAGGTGAATTTTAGACTGCAGTACCACCGTTGGCCACCAGGTCAAACTGGCTTCAAGGCTGAGACCTGACGTAACTCCCAACGGCCATTTACATAAAATAAATCACTTCCTATTCACAGAACTGATTTTTTTCAGCATATTGTTGCCACTGATACTGGAATTTCCATTCTGTAAAAGGGGAATGCAGAGTAATTAATTGGATAGAACTGGGTTGAATCATCATTGTGGGGATGATTGATATGAGTGATATTAACAAAATTAAAAAAAATGTAATTAAAAAAAAGATGACATGTTTAAATTCGTAGTGCCAAGTTAATGTTCAAAGTCACTTGGTGTAAAATTATGTTGTATGTGGGGACAAGAGGGGTTGGTGTGTAATTTGGTAACACATTGAAACTGTTGTTTGACTTTCACCTTATAAATGTGGTGGTTTCCAGAAATAAGAAAAGTTTTAACTTTGTGCACACTGATATTTATGGAGAGCCCACAAACTGTGTTATTTGTTGACAGGTTTCTGTGCAAGAACTCTAACAAAATCCTCCTCTTTTAGTTAGAATGCCTTACTTTGTTATAAAGCAAATATCCCAGAGAAGTACATTTTGGAATAAATTTGTCCAATACCAAATTTTGCTGCAAATGTTTTTGAACAACTGCAGACACAGCTCACTTTAATTGAACCACGGAGATTTAGATTGAACGTATTAACCTCAATCGCAGAACCTAACAACGCACCTGGGAGGCAATTAAGTGCTGTAGGGCTGTTACTAAGTCACTGCACAGTATCTTCAATTTAGACATCAATGATGTGTGATGACTACATCACTAGCCTCTGGATAGGATAGGCTAATTAACAATCGTTGCCTGCTAATTGCATTGGGTGTGGAGAGATCTAGTGGAGAGGCTGAGTGACCATCCGTGATATTAAGCCCTATTATGTAAATAGCTTTGCAGAACAGCTTTCTGCAAGGAGGCGTCCCTACCTGCCATCACGTCAAGTGCACAGCTCTGCCACTCTCCGACATAACCAGCAGCAGCAGGTAGGGCGGAAGGAGGGCGGAAGGAGACCGGGAAGGGAGTGGGGAGTGTTTTGCATTGCGTCGCGTTTAATGGCAGCTAGAGAATCACAGACATTCATTTCTCGATGGCCGACGAGCACGTTCATTCCCATACTGCGCTGATTTTAATGAGAAATAAAGTTGGTCCTGGTTGTTTGTTATCCACAAAAATAAAAAAAACTCCATAAAAATAATACATTGAGCGGCTGCCTACATCACCTTTAACCATATCAGATGTTCACGGATTTCCATATAGGCAATTCATTATTCACGTCAGCAGAAGCAAAACCAAGAAAATGCGTATTTACTGTAGTAAAACCCGCATGGCATCTATTTGCAACATAAAGAAAAGGCAGAAAAACAGTCAACATCCAGCTGCTATAGAAAGTAAAAGATCACCTACGATGCTTTACTGCCCCCTGGTGTACAAAGTCTGGATTACCTGTGATAAAACAAGTGGATGCGCCTTTTTCTCTGGCTGTCTGAAAGATAAATAGTTTGCAACAGGAATGCCAAAAATGTCAAAATCATTTTCTACACATAATAACATTATTCGTCATTAGATATGTCTCGGTCTACAATTGTTTAATTTTTCTGGCATTGTAGGGTTAGAGTATTATACATAGAAATGCTCAAGGTTAGTAAACTGAAAATATGTACTAAATCCTAAATGGAGTGGGCTTTTAAACAGGACCTAGGGTGGGAAATTAACATAATCCACCAGCTGCCTAATCTTAGTTGTAGTTGGTAAACTTAATTGTCCACTCAGCCTCTTTGGTAGGGAACCAACCATCCGACCAAATAATGGGGAACCAAAAAAGCCCCCCAAAAAATGGCTCACTGGTAAAAACGTGAAAGTTGTGGGAAGAACCAGTGTCCTACCCTGAAAAGGCCTCTCTCTCTCATGAACAGGTTAGTAGTTTGGTAATAGTAGTACTAGTAATAATTATAATAATTATAACAAAGTAACATTCCAGGTTAAGAGGTAGTAACATCATCCATTCCAAAGGTACTATAAACAATTTTAACGGATGATTCGGAGGCCAAGAACCAACTGATGCGAAGCAGGTCATACACCAGTTATACTGAACATTAGAAAAAATGAATGAACACCCTCCAGCCAATCAGAATCAAGTATCATGCCAGACTATGGTATAAAACGTCTAGGTCCTAATACTCTCTCATTCTTACACATTTCTAAGTGTGAGGATCCATAGGGCAGCAAGCGTCTGACGACATCTTGTTATACACAACTATCAGCTTTAGAGTAAAGCATTAGTAACCCATGGATATCATGTTAAAAATGAAATGGGAGGAAAAACAATATGGATGTATTGTAGCAAATTATAAATCAGGTGCTAACTTTATAGACTCCATAATCAAAATAGAGGTTTGTGAGTATTTTATATCATAACTTTAATAAAGGTTAAGGTTAAAATAAAGGTTTTACACTGAATATATTTGCCACTTTAATCACAGCTTCTTGGATAATATTAAGATAAAAGGAGTAAGGCCTTGTATTTGATCTAAAAAATGTTTTACTTTCACTTTGCATTCTGAGCAATCCCCTGTAAGATTAGAGTCTAAATTAAAAGCTTGAATATTCCACATAAGCTCTGATCTGTTGATCTGGCTAAAAAGCAGCCCTCAACCTCTCCAGACTGAAGGGGAGTGTGCCTCAAAGTCAGAGTCCTAATAAATTCAGACATTCAACATTCAACCAAATTGTTTAATAGTACATCTTTAAAATAATTTATTTAAGAATCGTGTATGGTAATATCTTGTTTCATGATTGGCATATAAAATATGTACAGAGCAACTCATTGGTAAAAATGACAGATCCTGCTGACGAACTATGTGCTTAAAGTAAGAAGTTGGTAATATCTCAGCAAGTTCCAAGAATATTCATTCATTTAAGAATCGGCAACGGTCTGTTGTCTGGACATCCCATCAGTATGCACAGTCTCTAGTACATAAGCAACAGCAGCTTGGGGATACAGACAATAGTCAAAGTCTATGACAGGCAGCAGGTCGAGTGTTTGGAGTCTCTCCCCTAAAACAGAGAAAATTCCGTTAATCAACGCAAATACTCATTTCATATTACAAAGATTCATTTTGTCTTCATTTTAATATGTTTTTGGTTTTCTTGTTTTCAGAAACCGTCAGCAGGTAAAATAACATCTTATCTACCAAAAAAATTGTCTGAAAACAAGAAAAACCAAAAACAATACTCATTTCAGTACCAATACCATCCACTTCACTGTTAAAAAAAAAAGATTGTGACTAAAGTGTTAAAGATAAAAATTCTAATTTATCTTGTTTAGTTATTGCTATTCTATCATGCACCACTTGAGAAAGTCGAGGGACAGAAGGTGTTATACCTCGATGTGGTCCTGTTAGCATGCTACTGACGGCTAAGGTTTCTGGCTACCTGTTGTCTCTGCTGTTGGCGCCTGTATTCTTCTTCACTGGCAGCCAGAGCCTGAGCCAGAGCCAGATCTTCCTGCTCCTGAGGGCTGAGGCAAACAAACATCTCATTAGACACCATCGTAATGATACCACATGTTGCAGTGAACAGTGCAGGCAGAGATGATGGACAAATCCAACGATTCACACTCAAAGGGCAGAAAAATAAAACACAAGGCCTCTGATATTGTATCCTTTATTTAAAGTTCATGTGATTGGGGAAATTCTGGTGCTGCGTCAATGTTTTCTTTCAGAATAAATGGTTTAAACCGCTGTTCTACGTTCTGACTTACATTTCCATTAATCTATGGAATAGGACTGGTTATAAATGAGCATGGTTATCTCGCGGCCTCACACCAATGCAATTGTTTTCACACACAACTGTTGATTAATACCTATTTTATGACAGAATGTGCTCAATTTTAAACATCTCTATGGGGGAAGAACTATGGCAAATTTAACGACTGGCCCGACACGACTGCAGTTTGGGAGATGGAGGATGTATATTAGTAGCCATCCATCCCTTCCTGCTGTAGGCAATCTACCAGCTGAGACATGTTCCCTGCTGAAATGAAATCCTCGTAACAGTCGGCTTTCACAGTTATTAACCATCTACTTTGAATGAAGGCGTCAGTAGCCATGTTTCCATTAAAGCATTTTTATGCGCATTAGAAAAGCTGGACGGAAACAGCAAAATTCAATAAAACTTCCTCAATATCGCAAAACATTTTATTTTTATTTTTTTACGTTCACTTGAGGTGGTTTTTGCTTTTGTCAATAAAGAACTTATGGACTAAATGGGCGATGGAAACGCATTTGTTGAATAAAATATGACGTAGTGAACAGTACAACCGTCTAATGAAAAGAAGAACTGGCATCCATCAGCTCTTATCTCACAGGAATCTGCAGCATTTCTTTGTCTTTGTCTCCAGGCTGCACGGATTATGTAAGAACTACGACAACTTCGCTGGTTGAAAACAATTCACAAAGACCTCTATCCATTGATTTCTGTTTTGTATTCTGACAGGTCTTCTTCTTGTGATTAGGTGGTTGACATCCAACCGGCATTAACACCACCTACCTAATGTAACTACGCTTTGCGTTGCATTTTATTTATTTTTTAGAAAGGGTTGCTTAAACTTCGCTTGACAGTCAGATGGAATCAGGGCTTATGGAGAATCGAAAATATCTATTAAGTGTTTTGGCATCATGGCCATGTCCTCCAAGAAATTGTTGACAAGGTGAAAGCTGTGAGCATTCTCGTTTTCAAAATCAGGCCAGCAAGCTTCACGTTAGCCATGCTCCTGGTCCCTTTTCACATACTAATCTTACTATGATGTTTATGTTTAAACAAAATGGTGAGTTTTCTTATGTTTTAGTTGGGGGTCAGTCTGCAACACACACAGTTCATTCTAACAGCACAGTGACATGGCAGGTAACATGTTACTTGAATGGGCTAAGAGTAAACTCGGTGTGATTAGAGGATATATGCAAGATTATGGTTCTTGATGAGGATTGCTCACCTAGGGGTTGGCTGAGCACTACGCCCCGACTCAGCCAAAGACATCTCCAGAGCCCTTTGTAAGGCCTGCTCCTCAGTCTGTAATGACAGTAAGATACAGGACACTCATGCTTACATTTCTCTCAACACAACATCTTTACATATTCCTGTGCCTTGTTTCAATTCAATCAAGTTCAATGATGTCACTAAAGCAGTCTGCATACCAGGCCAGCCTGAAACGACGCTGATGGGGGTATTACATTCTGTGGTGTTGGGGCTGAGACTGAAGTAGGAATCCGTTGGGCAGTGCTGAGAGAAACACCAAGGGAGGGAATAACATGGTTTAGTTTAAGCAATTTTAAAATAGTAACTTTTTTTAAATAGTGTTTTAAAAAATGTATGATCAATTTATTTAAAGCTATTGTAGGTAACTTATAGTGGCTTCTAGAGGTTGCTAGTGGTATTTTTTAACTGTCGTAAAGCCAAATTGACGTGTGATTGTTTACATTGATGACTGAGTGCGGTTGGACTGCTGCTGTCTGTCGTCATGTGGTGTCTGTCGTCATGCCAACATGTTCACAGAGGAGGTAAAGTAATATCGCTATACTTTTATATGCTGTAAAGCGAAACGTCACATTTCCCGCAAAATCCAGCCCGGTGGCAGATGAAATTGCATAATGAATACAAGTGTTCTAGGAAACTAGAATCGCGACATTCTCTCATGGCCATTACACTATGCAACCACCAGAAATGTTATTATTATCTGTTAAAAGCATAAAACTACATATAGTAGCTTTAAAACAAAAATCAATTGCATAACAGATGCAATACTGCATTTCAGATACAATTAGAAAAAAATCAGTTTAAGCTATTTACAATTATTTTGGGTAGAAAATTCAATTTTCTAAAAACCAATGACTTCCCATGTGATGCATGTTGTTTCATGCTGTGTCATGGCTAGCCTAGACAGACAGCTGTATGTAAAGCCCATGGTGAATAAAACCCTCCAAACCTCCCACACCAGCCAACTAAACCAAACAGCCGTTCAATTTTGAGAACTGCACCTTTGCTATATCATTTGGGGAATTATTGCTTGTGCGCGCGTGTGTGTGTGTGTGGTTGTAGAGTGCAAATGGTTCAAACAATCCGCGTCACCACCCTTTGCTTCCATTCTGTGAGTATTTTTTTCTAAAAAACAAAACAAAAACAAAAACAACCCAGCCAGAAATAACGACTGGGTTGGGCCTTAAAATATCTAATTAGAACCATAATTTTCTGTGAAACATATCAGTACCAAGCAGAAGTACTTACCTACTGTTGTGGCTCCTGTTATTTGCACTCACACCATTAGAAACAGGCCTAGAGTGGCCTTGACCAGCTGAACTAGAACCAGAGGCAGTGTTGGAGGAGCCACCTTGAGCCCTCAATAAAGCAGCATGTCTGAATGAAATGAAATTATTTGATAAGCCATGGTAAAGGTTAGATATGGTTAGATATGTGGAGAGCAATTCTGAATGTGTAATGCATTTAGTAAATTCTGTACCTACCCAGGCTTGGAGACTGGTTTGCCATCAGTCTTACAATCATGGTCTAGTGGATGTCGGTGTTTAAGACAGTAGTTAAGATGACATTGGTCACATGTCACTCGGATCATTTCCTTCTGCTTACAACCTCCTTTCGAACATTTATTTGTGAAAATCTGAAAAATTGAAAAAAATTGAAACTGTCTTAATTTCAGATTTTTGTTTTGTCTTGTTTAAATTCTGATTGCATAGTAATAACATAAAATGGCATATTTTTCAAGAGAACCTTTCTTTTTCTCTGAGCGGGGTCCGATTTGCAATCCCGATCAATGTGTTCGCCAACTTTAATGTCAGGCATTTCTCCTCTCTTAGTGGGAATGGGGATGTTGCACAAAGGACACACAGGAACCTGCACATCCTACAAGATTAATCAAGCACATTGACTCAATCAGTTTATAGATACTCATTAGATATTACCAATGGGTTGAGAATATTATCTTAAAATAAGCCCATCGACTCTGCACATAACATTACAACTCAAATGTAAGGTAAAAGTAAAGGTTACTAAAATAAAATATGTCTTCAATAATTGTACAAGAGTTGTAGGCTATACTGAAAAATGATTAAATACCTTCTTGTAGGATGACATGCATTTGTGGTTTGCATAGGTTATGTGGTCTTTACAGAAAATCTCTTGACAGGCATCACATCTCATAGGAAGAAAATCTGTAATGACAAACCAGGTTTTTAATTCCATGTTAAATGTTCTGGGGCAAAAAAGAACCTGAAGAGAAGTTCCCAAGAAACCTCAGAAGTGGGAATAGTCACCCACTCCAATGACTGCTTACCTAACCGCTTGCAGGACTTTTCAGAGCAATGCTCTCCGAGATTTGGGAACTCCATTGCACAATATCGATATAGTGAAATCTCTGCACCCTAAGAGAGGAAAAAAAAAATTGGTGGTTGCATCAAAACTGTGTGGCAGGTACAGCATTGACCATCTAAGCCTACAAACCAGCAATATTAGATGCTGGTTTGTAGGCTTAGATGTCAAGCTATTAAGGTCAGGGCATGTCCTATTGTAGTTAACACCAGCAATCACCTTTGCAATGTTGCTTTACTCAATTCCTGCTGTTTTCACTTTACGCTAGAAGAGAGAATCACAGGCATTGGGGCTTAAGCTTCTTAAACAATACACTTCAGACAATTCAGATTATATCTAGTTTAAGTATATAGTTTAAGAACCAGCAAGCCTAACTAGATATAACATTATGATTAGCCATGTCCATTATGGCGCAAGGACAGGTTAAAGCTCCAGTCAAAGAGCTATTTGGTCAGAAGATGTTCAGCAGACAGATAGCCATTGTGTCGGAGACAGCACGGCCGAACAGAGGCTGGTAGACACCCAACTACAACTACAGTTACATTCTCCTGAAAACAACAGCCAAGTTACCTCACCTAGTTGCAATACCGCCGGCAAACCAACAAGCAATTAAAAATAGTATGGTCAAGTATGACAGCAACAACAACAAAAAAATGCTACTGTCATCATGCTTCACAACACCAGGGCGTGGAGCAGCAGAAGGCTCTCTCTCTCTCCCTCCCTCTCTGTCTCTCTCTCTATTTGCTCATTAGCATGATGGCGTTAACAGGATAGTAACGTTAGCTAGGTAGACGCTGCCACCTGGGCGCTTTCCGAGCCAAAATAGCTCAACTATGTTTAGTAAAAGCGAAAAGAATCATCCAATATTCATAAAGAACAGATGTTTATTTTGAATGTTAAAAGCCTATTTGCGTTAGGCTGGTTAATCAGGAGCCCCGCTGTGGTTCCGTTAGCTGCTAGCTAGGCCCGGCTACATGGTATAGTTATATAACTTAAGGTAGTTAGGGTCGTATTACGCAAGATTAGATGATCGAGCAGAAAGACTGTGCCGTGAACACTGTTACCCAGAATTAGCATTGGGGCTTTCTAATTATAACGACAAGCCAGCCAGTATCTGGGCTAAGCTAACGTTGTACTGGTGACATGGCGCTGGGCGAAAACTTAACGGTGTTGTGACGAATTTTTCACCCCCTGTCAGATTTCCGCTCCTTCGCGTAGCCTCGTTCTGGCGTCGTGTCGAAGTTTCACCCCATCAGATCAACACTCCGGCAGGGAGACACATTTCGGCACAACACCGGTACGGCGGTGCTGTTTTTGGAAGCAGTCTGTCCGGACTAATAATACTACTAATACTGACGACAAGGTAAAATAAGTAACCCACGACTGACCGATGTTAACATAACATTTGGCTTGTTAGCTTGTGTTAGTTTACAACATCCATAATGTACAACTAAGGCTAGCTGGCTAACGTCTGTGTGGGATCATGTTTTTTTGTTGTTTTTTTTTAACAAAATTAAATATTTTTTTACTTACCAAGTTCCGTTGGTCTGTTTTCTAAATGGGGGAAATTAACTATTCTCATACAAATTTTTCTGACTTAACCACATTTAACTTGACCTGACTTCAGTCTTTACTGCGGCTCGTCCACAGCGTGAACACCGACGTTAGCAGGTTACGTCTGTTTTGATGCGTCACCCGGACTCCTCCCACAGCGTCGTGACGTCACCGTCCCTTTTAAAGTTGCGTCAGACTACATGGCGCAATAGCCTGACAATAGGATAAAACCAAAAGGCCATTTACAGAAAGCAAAATAAAACAAAAAAGGAGAAACTCATCTTTTTCCTTCGTTGTATTACGCTTATTAAAACACAAGCTACAGTTTCCATTAAACTATATTCTAACATTCAGACTCCTGAGTCTGAAATGCTGCAAAAACTTTTCTCAACATGAACTGGAGATCTTTTTCTGCCATGTCATTAATATGAAAACAATGGTGACATGGCATGACATGGCAGTTTAGGGGTTGAAAGGTCATATCCCCAACTAGAAGGTTCTGGATTAAATCCCTTTTGTGCTCATATCCAGGAAGGTGAAGGGGATTAGCTAAAAGTTAATTCTTCATTGGCACTTCACTGCCAAATCTTTTTTCATGATCGTCCTTAAAATGGCATAATTTAACCTGATTCTTTCAATAATCTTCCTCATCTTCCACACCAACTTCTGCAGACATGCACATATTCCAGACATCTGGAAAAAAAACGTTCTGGTTTATTTCCTCATTAAAACACAATAAAAGTGATATAGTTTCATACTGAAAATCGTCACACTCTTGTCAGTCTCTAGAAACCTTGAAACTCCACAAACATCTTCTGGGCTGCTCTCGAGTTCTCTTTACAGTCTACAGTCAATCAAGAAGTAGTTTTCATGACTTTTGTCAACTTGACTTTTTCAACTTTGTCCTTTACTCACTCTTTCATCTAATGGCGCTTTGAAAGATGAATTTTTTTCATTAAATTCCTGATCATTTATGCTCATTTACTTCCAGTTACTCTGTCTTCCTTAGTCACAGCAACATTTAAAATTCATCCATTTCCATTCATCCTTACACCATAGCGCCTCACTCTTTGTTCATTGTTTGCTGTATCTGTTGAACATAAACTACATTAAGTTACATTTTAACAACTTTAGTTAATATGAATATGGTTGTTTTCATTCACACTTTTGTAAATTTTGTCTCTTGAGCGTATCAATGAATATCAACGTATTATTGTATCAAAGTGTAAAGAGTAAAGCGCTGTGGTTTATGAAATATAATCCTTTTATGTCATGTTGATACACTATTATACACGCTCTTGAATTTCATGTTACCATGCAAGAAATTGAGAGAAACCAAACCAATGCAACCAGAAATCCTAAAAGAAAATTGAGATCATCAGAAAAATTTGGGGTTCATGGTCCATTTACACTCAATCTAATTCATGATAAATGTAACTCAATTTGCCATACATTGTTTTCATGACATTTTATAAATTACTAAGAATTCATCAAACATGTGTTTCTTTGAATTACAGTTTAGCCTAAATTTAATGTGGGAAATTGACGTCAACATAAGCTAAATCTCTGGTCAGTTTATGGCTTACAGCCTTTTCAAATGTTTTTATTGGTATAAATATCTTCATAATGCTACCAGGCCGCTTGATGTCATTGAAGCTTTCACCAGTTGATGGCAGCAGAACTCTTCTACAGACAATAATCTTTGCGTTGAAAAGGAACTACAAATAAAAATGGCTGCTGAAGCGATAGTGGGCTATTTGTAGGCTATGTATACACCTGCATATGTGCATGCGCATGTGAGTTGGGGTTCATTCCCTGTTTTATGATTAAGCATAAGTCTTCTCTGCAATATTACTTTCTCTGTAACCTATGATTGATTAATGAGATCTTAAATTAGGGGGGAAAAAAACACCTTTATCTGTCCTGGTTATGTTTACTGAGCATGCACGCACTCTTTTTCATCAGAGCTCTGCTTTACATTTCACTGGTACAGCCCTTCATACCTGGGAGCTGCCAAGTGTGTCCACAGTTATCTATTTCAGTGCTGAGCAGCTCCACTAGTTGGGGGTTATGCATCTTACTTAAGGGTATTTTAAAAATAGTTCTTGAGGAAGGAGAGAGCATAACTCATTCATTTTCTTCACCCAGAGTTTCCCGGGCCAGCCTGGGACTTCAAACTGGCAACCGTCCAGTCACAAACCTGCCTCTCTAACCTCTAGGCTACAATACTGGCACTGCTCTTCACACATTCTGCACCTATCAGGTCCCAAGGACAACGTCATTACAAAGCGGTTGATAAAGTTGCTGATTTAAGTGACACGACTAGGACAGTCATTTGATATGGAAAATGTTTCCCTGATAATGTTACAGTGCATGGTCATTCTCAGGGACCGGAAGAGCACATCAATTCCTCTTCTGTTCTATACCACCTGGCTAATACGCTGCTAATTCTGCTACCAGATGGCAGTGCTCTGAAAACACCTGGTCCATCAGTGAAATTTCTTAAGATTTCTTGATGAAGTAGACCCAGGCCTATCTTATTGAATCATCATATGGATGCAATAATTTTATATTAAGAATTTATTAGCATATTACAGTATCTCTGAACACTGTGGTTGATTATCAATTAAATTGCTGTTTCCATCCACTTGTGTTTGTCTACTAGAACAGAAGTGGTCTGTCCTGTAGTGACTGGTTCTTTCCTGCAAATTCATTTAACAAAACGTAAACAAAAAGTATCCTTTACATCCACTGTTTTTTTCCTAACAACCAATAAAATTGAGACCTGCCTCACTAATTTCTTTTTTATTTAATAACTTTTAATTCATTACTTAACAATGTTTACTAGTAATAGGCCTATAATGAATCTTTGGCAAGGTTTTACAGTATATATAATTTCTGATGCAGTTAACCAAAAGATCCATGACATTTCATCAGTGTGTGTGTGTGTGTGTGTGTGTGTGTGTGTGTGTGTGTGTGTGCATGTGTACTC
>OMKK01031056.1:0-11064 GCA_900302305.1 Polymixia japonica | reverse complement strand
AGCTATGTTCATATTCACTTGGATATATATATATATATATATATATATAAGTGAAACATTGGTAAATCTGATTGAGCTTAGTTTTGAAGGGAAAACTCCATTTGTAGTCCTAAATCTCTTTAATTGGCCAAACCTACAATTGTACTAAATTATATGGTACTGATTAGAAATAATTAAAGTATCAATAATCCCCATCTTTTATATGGATAAAGGAGTGTGTGTTCTTGGAAATGGTACAGGATGAAATGTGAAGTTAACTTATAAAACTAACTTAACAGTGTTGGTTATTCACCTCCATGTCAGTCGAATGCCAACTGAAGTTTCTAAGTCTGTGTAATATTGACGTTGTCGGACGCTGATTCAGTGGGCCACCTCAGGGCTCAGAGTTAGTTTGTCCACAATTCAAAACAACATACCCCAAAACTGCTTGTACTGCATAATCCAGGGGTTCTGCAGTGAGTACAAAAAGCGTATTTCCTTCAGTGTTTAGCCTTGTTTAGTCTTTGCACACATGCCCACAGCCATGTGCATGTAGTGCAGTCGCTCTTCATACACTCGGCTCCGGGCGCGCATTTCAAAATAGAATATTTCAGTAAAGACAAAACGAGGCTAAATACTGAAGGAAATAAGCTTTTTGGACTCACTGTGCAATCATTTGGCTGCAGAAACCCTGGACTATGCAGCGTGAGAAGTTTTGGGATATTTGATGGTTATTTCTATGTTGTTTTGAACTGTGGACAAATTTAACTGTTGGGCCCCAAGGCAGCCTGTTGATTCGGCTTCTAACAGCGTCAATATTGTGCAGAATTACAAACATCAGTTGGCATTCGACTGACATGGAGGTGAGTAACCAACACAGTGAAGTTAGTTTTGTAAGTGAACTTCTCCTTTAACATTGGAACAGACATGTATGGGAGAGAGAGAGAGGGAGGGAAAGCGAAGGGGGAGGGAGATCACACCGTACATTGTGTTCTTTTACTTCTTTGTCTAGGTTAGCTGCTTTGTTGGAAAAAAATACACATGGACATACACACAGACGCATAGAAATGCCTTTTGCATGTTTTTTTGCTTTGTGTTGCAGTACATATACTGCATGCAAGTTGTTTAAGAAGTTTATTTCACTTGCACTTTCCCAGACCCATCAAACCCATGATCTCAAATGAAATAAGAACTTGAACCCAAACCTCCAAATGGACTTTAAAACAAATTCCCTTTTCACCACAGTACAGTATGATTTTTTTCACAATGTACATCTGCAAGGAGCTAAGAACGCAACGTAAGCCAAAGCCTGTTTGTTCCATCTTGTTAAATGTAACTACTTCTGTCAACTGTGTGCTGCTACTGCTGAACTATGCGTGTGTGAGTTTGCCTGTCCATGTGTGTTAAAGCACATGAGTGTGTGCATGCTTAGGTAAATGTGTGTGTTGCAGGTTTGAGCGCACAAGAGTGTGTGTGTGATCTAGGAAGAGATTAGGCAGTGTTTGGGATAAAGGGTGGTTTTATTTATGGCCTCCTCTACATGCACCACTGGCAGTCCTCTAAATACAAAGCAATATTTTTACTGGGCACACAAGCTGTACGTTAACGCTGAGCCTTGCTCGCCTATCCAACAATAGCCTATTAGTGGGTTGTTGAAGGCCTCCGATAGACTTGCTTTTTGTTAGTTTTAACAAGGTGCAGTTGGGCTTGATATATTCAATCATGTTACATGATGTGACCATGGGAGTTGAGAGGCTGGCTGACAACATTCAGCACAAGTCCACTAGATAATGCAGTATTTGTTTAGATGCAGATCTTGAAGCAGGAAGTGTGTGTTTCTATGTGTGGAGGCTTAATTAAAGGGTCAATTTAGTGTTTAGCTTGGCTACTGCTAAACCTTTCCATCTCCCCTGCAGTGTGGGTGTATTGTGTAACTGGATTAAGGGATAGCGGCATGTTGACGCTGAACAGAAATACCACTCTTTCTTTCCAAAGTATAACTTCCTGAATGAAGATGTAACAAAACGTCAAGTGAAATTGATCTTGCTAAGCGTTAAATTTACCTGTCACTCATGTTATCATTGATCAATTTTAACACACAGAAAGCAAATATTCCACAGACATCAGGGGCCTTAAACCAATTAATAAATGAACTGCATTACTCATTCCAACCCACCATTTATATTCATTTGATAGGGTCAACTAGACATGACCCCAAGTAACCTTGTTGGTCTACCCTCTAACTTGATGTCTCTCTCCCCTGTGTCTCTCGCAGCGCTTCCAGCGCGGCACATGTCCTATGGGATCCCTGGTGGGTCCACCAACATGGCATACTTTGTTCTTTGTGGAGGAGGTCTCACCGCTGCAGTGGTCTATGTATGTATCACAGACTTATCTAGCAAATGACAGACTTAATCTTATTCACCAGTATTTTTCTTGTTTTCTTGTCTTATGTCTTGGTATCTAATTTTTGTGTTTGCCCACTATGCCTTCTAAGTGCATTTGAGAGGAGCTTTGACATTTTTATATTTCTTTATTTTTGGCTGTACCACAACAGCGGAGCCAGCCTTATAAACGTGACTGTCTGTCCGTCACTGACTGACAAACTCACTGACTGAGTGATGACGTTACAGTTACACCATTGATCGGCCGAGTGTTGGAGTTTCCCCATTGGCCGATTTATCTGTTTCAAATTAAAAGCCCTCTAGCAACAAGGCTTTTGGCCACGGTCCAGCCATATACTAGGTGTTGACCTAGTATTATTTTAAATGTAAGACACTTTAGATTTAGCCATTATTCCCTTTTATATTAATCCTGAATTGTACCTAAATTACTGCATGTTTCTGGCTCTTTCTGTGCTGTGCATGAAAATAATGTAGTTCCTTGTGTTAATTGCGGCACTCAAAACATGTCTATTTTGCAATTAACAATGACTAAAAGATAAGAGTAATACCAGTGGTGGACATATTATTTTGTGTGGCATAGGTTTGTGCCTTTGGTCCACCTGTGAATCCATGTTGACATTATCCACAATAAGAGAATTATACCTCAGTAAGGGAATCTGTGAATCCAGGAAACAAGTCATCACATCTTCTCAAAGTCACAGATGGGCAACTTGGTCAATCCCAGTTCATAACCAGTAGGGAGTACTGGACTGGCCAGAACAGTTGATTGTGAACAGCTGTACACTGTGGCTGCCATTTTGTGTCCAAGTTGGGAGACGGTTGCAGTGACACTGTAGAGACTGGTCTGTGTGCTAACTGTTGTCCTGGAGCAGACGTTACCACAGCGTAGAGACTGGAAGGAGTATAAATGGCCCATTGTGCTTTCTGAAAACCCTGTCATTCGTTTATACACTAGTGTCAGGGTAGATCCATTCAGGGTTAAGGCACAGGAAAACTGCTTGTAAGACCTCTGGCAAAGCATCTGGACGTATAAAAGCCATGTCGGGGTAAATGTGTAGGTAGCCATTTTTAAATTCTGTCATTGTTTCAAAGTAAACCTTGTTGTATACTTGTATGTGACATATTCATCTCTATCCACGTCCTCGTACCCTCCACAGGCCTACAAGACAGTCAGTGGTGACAGTGAGAGGTACAATGACAGACTGGCCAACATGAGCTCCAAGACAAAGGGTGAGAAGTCTGACTACTGTCTCTTTCACACACACACTTCTCCATAGTCTTGTTTGAACCACAGTTGCTAAATTGCCTTTGTAGTGGGATTTATGTCTGTGCAATATGATAGGAATTGCTGGAATTCAATAATGGAACCAAAATGGTCCAGAGTTTTGTTGTCAGGTAGTGAAGGAATGCTACACCCATCTGAAACTACTTTAACTTCAGCTCACAGGCCTGGTGTAGCAGGCTGAACTGCTAGGGTAGAAAATCTGTGGGTGAGACGTATGTTTTGGCTGTGCCATCCACATACCAAACATGGTAGACTGGTCACTCTCAATAGATTAATCTGGCTTGTCCAATTTGATTTCTGTCTGCAAATTATTTGTCTATGGAGGCAGTTTGTCCCTACGAGGAGACTGGCCATGCGCCCAGACAAGCTAGTTATGGGGGTTAAGCTGTTCAACTGGGTACATGCAGTCTGGGACTGTTAAAACTGGTCAGAAATAGAGGCCAAAGCCATGCACCCTACCGAGTCAGGCAGTATGCTGCCATGTGCTTAAACTGATCAGTGATTGCACTGTTCCAGTTAATCAAAATCTCTAAGTGCTTAGAGACAAAGGTTATCAAGTGACTGATGAAGGATGATATTTTCTGTAGTGAGCATCATTGTAATACTTGAATTTGTTTTTGTTTTTTCTCTGTTTTAGATCCAGAAGCTGGTGAGTAGATGTTTTGGTTTTGTCTCCTCACTTGGCTGCCTGTGGAAATATGAGCCTGGGTTCACTTTCTGAAGGGAAGTGGCATGAAATTAACATTCCTTTCTATTCTTCGTATTTATGAGTTAAAACGCTGACAACATGAACAACTGAAGATCACTGACCCTACAATCACACTCTGGAAAACACATATATATATTTATAACTTTCATTGTGATTATGATGAGTGTTAAACTGAAGTATCTGCCAATAGAACGTTATGCCGATGCATTCATTTCAGTGAACTTCAGTATCAAGTAATTTCATATTTTGCCTTGAATTATTTTTGCTTTATTACACCTGGTTCAGGTGGTGTCAGACTTTAATATCAGAAAATTCTGACACAATACTGTTATCACTGGTATCAGATATTGGACAAATGGCAGGCTAAAATAGTGTATTACTATGCTATTATATGCTTTAAAACTTACAAATGTAGTAAAAACTACTATACAGTTGAGGTGGCAGTTAGATTTTAAGAAATCATGTTGTAGATGTTAGTAGGCCCTGGCTGGCCCTACAAAAGCCCACATGGCCTCGTTTCCGCCTAGGCTAGGCTATCAGGGGGGCTGTTTTTAAATGTTTGTTTTTGTTTGTTTGTTTTATATACCATATTAATGGCATATTTTGTTTTTACTGATGTCAACAGTGGTATGCTTTCATATAGAACAACACCAAGGGCATGTTATTTATGTTAAGCTGAGATGACCATGGCCAAGCCTAACTGGATAAGCTTGGTTTTCACTGCATGTCTGCACATATGCCCACATTTCTGATCCTCTGCCGACATGCATGCATTGGCACTTTCAGATGATCACCATTATACTGCATCTTATGATTCAATGTGGTAATTCCACTTTTAACATATTACAGGTAGCACCTTTAAGTGTGGACACTTGGCTCACTTCTTCCTCCCTAGAAGTGGTTTGGTTCCTTCTGCTTTAGGTTATATCCATTACACTTTCACAGTTTGACCTTCATCCTAAAAGTGCAACTCTGGTGGGACTCGAACCCACAACCTTTGAATCACTCCTCAGCGTTTGACTAGAAGTCCAATGCGCTATCCATTGTGCCACAGAGCCGTGTGTCTGCTGGAGAATCAGGCCGGCTCTGTGTTCACAGTAATTATGCGTGCCGTACTGTGCTGCTTACATTTTTCTTGACTTTTTTCATATTTGTTCTGGCAATAATTGACACCACTGATTTGAAACGGCTCAGGAAATGGTTTCACATGATGTCGATCAGTCCGTTACCACACAGCATCAATGACCAACTGTCCAACTGCTAGCATTGCAGCTATATTTCTGTCAGTTTTAAAACCAGCTCCCTTGGGTTTTAGGCCTTTCTAAAATGTATTGTCTTGTCCTCTAATCCACAACCTTCCTGTAATTTTAGTCCATGTGGAGGTTGTGGCTTTAAACTTGGGATCATCCCATCAGTTTCTTCTGTGCCAGGCAAGATTAGTAGAGGTCATCTGAAGTATTTGAGAGGATTAGAAGTACTGTTTGACCTCAGTTTGTAACTCTGGTCACCTGCAGCTGATTGGTGTGAACGGTAAACTAAACACTAAAGCTAATGCTTCAGAGGCTAGCCACGTGCTGCAGCTGCCTGAGAAACATCTAAACCCTCTCCAGGAAGATTAATTCTGGCCAAAATACAGTTCTTCCCAGTGTTGGATATACACTTGTGATACACCGTCTTGTCACGTAGAGAGGGAAGACAGCCTCTGATCTGTCTCCGTTTTATCAGCAGCTCCAGCAGTCGAGGCAGCGCCGGTAGCAGAGGCCATCGCCCCCCTGTCTGAACCCGCTGCCGTGGAGGAGGCCGAGGTGGTCTCGGAGTCTGTCGCTGCCGATACGGTAGAGGCCGTGGCAGAGACTGCTGCTGAAGCTGTCGCGGAGGCCGTTTCTGAGGAGGCCGCCGCCGCACCGCCTGCCGAAGAAGCCCCGGCGCCCATTGTCGTAGAAGTCGTGGCCGAGACGGCGGCCGAGCCAGAGGTCACAGAAGAGGCTGCGGTAGAGGTCGTCATCGTCGAGGCGGCTCCTGTCGCTGCGGAGGAAGCGCCGGCGGAGGCCCCTGAGGCTGAGAGTGGCGGTACGGCAGCGGTAGAGGAAGTCCCTCCCCCTCCCCCCGCTGAGGCTGAGACTGCCCCTGCAGCCCCTGAAGCCGAGGCTGCCACTGCTGCAGAGGTGGCAGCATAAGGCTTTGATGGTTCTAGGTTGACCCAAAAGGGAGGGGTAGAGGGGTAGGTAGCTGTGCTGTGTGTCCCTCTTGTTTGGGCCCAGACAAAATGGACTGGTGGATCCCAAGATGAATAAATCCCAGGGAAAAATTGCATTGATGTTTACTTCCAGTTTGTTAATGCAT
The DNA here is from genome assembly GCA_900302305.1 of Polymixia japonica. Taxonomy (NCBI): domain Eukaryota; kingdom Metazoa; phylum Chordata; class Actinopteri; order Polymixiiformes; family Polymixiidae; genus Polymixia; species Polymixia japonica. Next base: position 4,343 of record OMKK01031056.1, on the reverse strand, counting down.
ACTTGATGGTCTACCAGCCCAGTTTTTTTTGGGGACCCTTACCCAGTCCCACCCTGCACAGACCCCAAACTACAACATTTGACAATAAGCTGCAAAGTTTTAAGGACACTTAAGTTCTGTTTGCAAAATTCAGTTTCTGTAGGAATTCTCGTCGCCAGAGCAAATCCAGAGTACATTTGGTTACTATCCATGCAGCTGTATGGAAGGTTGGGGAAATAAGGGACAGGATTCAGATTTCGAGAATGTAACGTTTTCCTGACTGTCTGTAAAAGGATTTTGCAAGTGCTCTTTAAGTCGGGTACTAACCTGCACCTCGTCTCTTCACCTGTCTGAGTTGTAAAAAGGGAGCGAATGACTTCTCCCTCTTTAGGTAGTTGCTCCATCTTTTATTGGTTTTAGCATAGTTTTGACTGTCTTAGCCAAGTAAACGCACCCCTACAACCTCTAGAAGATAAAAGTGAGTGTTCCATATGTTGGATGACTTTTAAGCACTTAAGGTTATCGTCATTATGCAGTTAGTTCTATTGGATGCAATTAGAAAGCTGTGAGCTGCTTCTTCTGTATCTTATTGTGAAATGTGACCAAAAACCTGCTAGCGCCTCCTTGTCTTTTGTCTCCTGTTCTTCTCTTTCCCAAAGTGCTCTTGACACAACTCTTCCCAGAATTGGATCCAAGAAGGATTAGATGGTGTCACAGGTGAACACTGTATATGACATGAAAACATGTTTGAAGTTGAGAACGCCTTTAACTGATGTAGACATGGAGCTGCAACGTAATGCTGCATAACAGCTGTTCTCCACGAGCCAAACACTCCTGAATGCAACTATTAGAAAGCACTGTTTGTGCTACAGACACTTCCTGGTTCTTTATTAGATAATCACCGTCTAATCCTTCTTTACCACATCCTAGTCCTCCTTTAGGAAAAGTACAGACCGAGAATCATCTCTCCCCCCCCTCAACACTAAGCTGAACCAGTTGGAAAATTATTAAAACTGATATTCAGTCTGTGATTGAGGTTTGACTCGTAACCACAAAACTCATACCCACTTTATCTACGGACCATTTTATTTGCCTTATCACTTGTGAAAACATCCATATTCTTCTAGTTCACCACACATTTTCACAATGTACAAGGTGGTGACCCTGTCTTTCCTCCTCTCTTACTGTTCCTTAGTCTTTTCTCAGAAATGCAAAGCCATTCTTTCTTCCTTTTTGTGTGCAGACAGCCACTGTAGTGTAATGTTTTGTTTTTATGGTGAAACTTTAGTGTTTAAGGGAACCTTCTAGCAACTACACTCCCACCTTATCTCTCGGCATTGACGTTTTTCTACTTATTTCAAAGTCGTCATTATGCTAAAGGGTTTTTCAAAGGATGAAACATTGAATAATAAGGGAAGTTGAAGTTATTCAATAAAGACATTGCAATTAATTTTTGGTCCTATATTGCATTTTTTTTTGTATGTGACAGCATTTTATATATTATACTTCAATGTATTATGGGTCTTTCAGGATTTATTTTCTCTCGATACTAAATTTTAGGTCTTTCTTTGGCAAAATGCAGAGGTTGTTGAACAGTCACATAACACCATGCCCAGGCTGATAACGAAACATTCACTATCTAATGCTATATATTATGTAAAAGGCAACCCTTGTGAAACAGCTGGGGTGTTGGGGTCCTTCTAATGCCCTCCCTGTACCTGAGGTCCGTCGAGTGTTGCTTTTAGGTAATGAACAGTGTAGTTATGTGTAGAACAACCCATTTTCTATAGAGATGCTTCCTGTTTATAAAGAGTTCCTTGTCGTCTCCCTGCTCCAAAGGATTTGAGTTGAATCACAATGTTTTTGTGACACCAGAGAAGCAATGATGAGCTACTCGTAACATGTGACCAATGTTTTTGTATTTTTATGAAGATATTTCATCCTTACTAAGAATGCAACATTGGCAGAGCCAGTAGTATAGGAGTATAGGAGTACTGTAGGCAGTAACCAGTTAGATAACACACCAAACTGGGTCCTTCAACGGGTTGAGGAATGGATTTAAACCTTAAAAATGTCACCTCTGGCCCATCTTTCCTGTAATTTTCCACTGCATACTATTAAACTATGGAAACATGCCATACACCTAATACCAGTAATAACTTAGTCTATTACTAATATTTGATGGGTTTTAATGGAGAACGACTTTAAAATATATGAAATCTAAGATTAATGCCTAGACTGAGCAATGGGGGCGCTGCATTAACATCACTTGTTTCAAAGTCAATTTGAATTATGGTTTTACCACACAGCTGAAACCAGATTTTCTCTGGTAATTTAGCTGTAGTGCTCCCAATAAAGCAATGTCTAAGGACTCTGACCGCTAACAGTTGTGTCTGGGTTTGTGACAAATGTACATTAGTTGGGTTATATAGTAGGGGCATGAACTGGCAACTAGTCTCCTGTAGAATATCCCCAAAAATATGAGAATTTTATACCTGCCAGTGGAGGTCTGGTCAAGGTAAGTGCAATTTATACAAAGAAGCACAGCACTCGTTAAAGGAAACCCAGTAAACACACAGTGATTCATCTAGGAACCGTTGAAGTATAAGTGTTGTTTCCTCTTTACAACAAGCTAACTTCATTAATCTGTTTTTGGCGTTAGTTCACACTGGCCTTAATATCTATTGTTCTGACAATAAGCCATATTGTTTATACATTGCAGATTGTAAACATTGAGATTTCTAATGGATTGTACAGTAGATTTAATGTATAATGTTTCAGAGGAAAGTCACATTAAGGTCTAATGTTCCAATTACCTTGAAAAATACAGTCAGTTCTACTGTAACATACATAATTCAAGCTTTATCACTATTTTGCTACAATAGCGGGATTTCAGTAGGCCAGCAGATTATATCACTGCTGGGATGACAACGTTGGTAGGGTCTTATGCTTGAGGTAGAATATGAGACCTCAGTGTTAATATTACCACACTTGTAGTTTTCTTGAATCCTATAAAGGCCATTATACTCATTATGCTATTGGGGGGTATTCAAGACCTTACCTTTTGTACCCTATTTTTCACTCTCTTCCAGACCTTCTAACAACTGTGAAGATCTTGACTGGTTCTACAGTTGAGATTGCTGCAGCTTCCGTCGGTGAGGCCAGCATAGTGACTGCTGTCCGGTACATGGAAGGAGATGGAAATACCCCAGAAGTTTCAGAACCCATACTAGAAGTTCTAGAACCAAACACAACACTTCCAGATGTAGCCAAGGAGGAAGTAACACATTTAGTAGTAGAAGAAGAACCTGTGGAAGAAGCCGTTGGTGGAGAGGCAGCTCCATCTGAAGCTGGTGAAGCTGCGGCCGTAGCGTCCGAGGAGGAACCCAAGTCTGAGGAGGTGCCTGCTGTTGCTGATGCCCCCGCAGAGGAAGTGGCTGACTCAAAAGATGTAGAAGCTCCAGCTGAAGAGGAGGTGATTGCAGAGGAAGAGGCAGCTGCATCTCCTTCAGATGAAGATGCAGTTGCAGCCCCTGCAGTGGAGGATGGAGCAGAGGCTGAGGCCCCAGTCCTTGTTGAGAAAGCAGCTGCTGATGAGGCTACCGTCACTGAAGAAGCTGGTCCAGCTGAGAAGGTCCCTGATGTTGAAATATCAGTGGAGGAAGCAGCAGCTGAAGCAGAGGCAGAGGCAGAAGCACCGGATACAAACCAGCTGGTAGCAGCCTCTGCTGGATCAGACGTGGAGGTCCTCCCTGTTGCTGAACCAGAATCAACATCGGAGGCATCAGTGGAAGAAACCCAGCATTGCCACTCTTGTCACGCTCCTGCCACAGCAGTGGAGGAGGAGGCGCCACCTGCTGCCTGGGAGGAGGACGTGCAGGTCCCGCTGGCCAATGAGCAAGCCATGGATTTAGCAGAGGAGGCCAAGGAGGAAATGTCACCTGTGGAAGGCCAAAGTAAGACAGGATTTCTACCCACAAGTTTGTGAGCCTCGCTTTTTGTCATTTTGAGGTCTAGACATGTATAGGAAAGGCAGTCATATTACAAAGAGAAACACGGTGTGAGTAATAATAATACATTTTATTTATATAGAGCTTTTCAATGACCCAAAGACGCTTACAGCTTAAAGAAAAAAATAAATACATAGAGCACATGTACAGAACATAGAACATGGATACAGGGATACACAGGTACATGGAAGGAGGGAGAGGAGGTATGAAGGAGGGAGAGGAGGCATGAAGGAGGGAGAGGAGGCATGAAGGAGGGGAGAGGAGGCATGAAGGAGGGAGAGGAGGTATGAAGGAGGGAGAGGAGGTATGAAAGAGGGAGAGGAGGCATGAAGGAGGGAGAGGAGGAATGAAGGA
>OMKK01031055.1:10833-23758 GCA_900302305.1 Polymixia japonica | reverse complement strand
GAAGGACCTGCGGTACCTCTCCTTGGCACAGCGTGGGTGAAGAAGCCTGTCATTGATGGAGCTTTCCAGAGCACTAACAGTCCTATGCAGGGGGTGGGAGGCGTTGTCCATGATTGACGACAGCTTCGCCGTCATCCTCCTGTCCCCCACCACCTCCACGGGATCGAGGCTGCAGCCCAGGACAGAGCCGGCTCTCTTCACCAGTTTGTTGAGTCTGTTCTTCTCTGCTGCCGTGATGCTGCCGCTCCAGCAGACCACACCATAGAAGATGGCTGACGCAACCACAGAGGTATAGAAAGTCCTCAGGAGGGCTTCCTGCACTCCAAAGGACCTCAGTCTCCGCAGCAGATGGAGTCTGCTTTGGCCCTTCTTGTATAGCGCCTGTGTGTTGACAGTCCAGTCCAGGTTCTTCTTTAAGTGAACACCCAGGTACTTGTAAGAGTCCACTATCTCAATGTCCATTCCCTGGATGTTCACCGGTGAGGGAGGAGTGGCTTTGCGCCGGCGTAAGTCCACTACCAGCTACCTCAGTTAACCTCAACTAACCAACGGAAGTGTAGCCTAATCTGGACACTTTGTACCAAAAATCAACAGTGAATATTATTTATCCTATACTGTTCTCATTTGAGTTCCTCATAAATTATTGAAGCTTTATCTGTCTTCCTTTAACACTAGAAAGGCAGCAAAAAAAAACTTTCCTCCAACTGCCAAATATGCAGAGTGGCATCAGTACCTCTCTGCATCCACATAAATGTTTCGCTACGTCTATGAAACCTCCTGCTATATAACTTCAATAATAATTTCAAAAATAAAAACAGCACAACTAAGTCATTGTTCACGTTTTATTTCTATTATCAGACAGTCATTATATACAAAATAGAATATAAAGAAATGCTTTGTTGCAATGTGCATATAGCACATTCCAGGCACAGTACTGAAAAGTATAATGAGAACAGGCAAAATGCAAAAAAGAAGGCAGCAATTAAATTATAAATTGCATAAAAAATAAAGTGTATATAAAAAAGGGTTGTTATATGCTTTTTACGCATTCAGTGCTTTTACATAGCAGCGTATTATTTTTGCCAGTCTTACTACAATCCACAGTCAACACACAGTTTTAGAGGTTTATATGTGAAAATCGGCTGCACTCTCTGCACACTCTGCTACGCGCTGGAGGATGAGAGGAGAGACATTTACACCTGCTCAATAGTTTTGGGGAAACACTACTTTTTTCTGGATATTTGACTGGATATGTAACTGGTTCAGGCCCCCATTAGTCATCCAACTCAGGTGAGTTTGCCTATAGAAGTTTACTGTTGTATAATTTCTAAACATACAATTATTAATCCCCCCACTAAAGTCTTCCTCACTTTTTCTTTCTATACTTTTATTTCGATAGAGTTGACCGTGCTCATATATAAAAATGTGGTGACTATTCACATGTTTAATAGTGTCTGAAAGAAGAGATGAGAGACATTTACATCAATCCTAACTGCATACAATTGTTTTGTAAATACTTGGGTGATTTTTTTTTTTTATTGTAAAAATGCAGGTCTTTAAAGCCCCAATATTTAGGAAACGTCACGGAGGAGCAAGACTGTTGTATTTATGATGTTTGAGAAATTTCAATGTTAAAATTAAACACCCGTGGGCACTTGCATTTGGTGTTTCTAGTGTTAAACCAAATATCGTTTTTGCTGTGATGTATAAGTTATTTTCTTCTAGTGTAAATTAATGCAAGCACCCATATTGTAGCGATGCAGAACCCAGACACGTCAGTCAGTTATCAACAGACCACGTTGCCGTTTGATTCTCTCTGACCAATCAGTAGTCTGCAGTGTTTCCACGTCACGTTTTGGTATCGCCACAGCTCGCTTGGAAGCTAGACGAGGTGATACCAAAAAATGTACCAGGTACTATCCAGGTTGTATGCCCAATGGAAAACCGAAAAAATTGAGTAGAGTCGAGTCAAGCCTGTACTATGCGTTGGAAAACGTCAAAAGACATCCTTCAGGAGAGCAGTGAGGACAATATCAAGGGGGCAGGTTGCAGATTTCATGGAAGAAACAATTTCTATAAGGGAGGGTAGCGTGATGGGTTGGAAACAATCCAAGTTGGATGAACAGACTAGTGAGACAGCTATGTCACGGGTGGAGGGGGAAATGTTCATTTTGATGCCCTCGATTTTATTAATGAAAGAAATTAAAAATTCTTCGCACTTAGTTGGGGTGTATTTCAGTTTACTCATGCATGTGATTTAAGTATCCAAATTCATGTTTGTGCTTTATATGTCCATCTAGTTGTCTGTTTGTCATATTGTGCTAAGAGGTTATTATGTAATCTTAGTTCATGTCTAAGTTTGCCATGTGCCATCAGGTAGTTCAAGCTAATTGATATTGATGTTAGCTTGCCAATTATTCTACGTGCAGGAGACCCTGCAGGCGTTAACATTTTTGGCCACCAGATGGCTAATCTAAGACTGCTAATTACACAGTGGACATTAAAGCATTAACACTAGAAAGGCCAAATACCAATGCGTACCTACATTTAGATTTTAAATTTCAATTTTTGAAACATTATAAATACAACAGTCTTGTTCCTCCAAGACTTTTCCGAAATATTGGGGCTTTAAAGACCTATGTTTTTCGCCGTGGAAAGTAAATACAAACAGTTTTAGCAGTCATTCCCAAAAACAATAGACCATTTACTGCCACAACACTGCGCTACTTGGCGTTGGTACTCAGGTGTAAATGTGTTGATGATTGGGATTCTTCATGTGAATCCGACTATGAGCCTGAACAAACACCTCTTATACTGCCAACCCGCAAAAGGGCAAAAATAATGGCTGTACCTTGTACATCTCCACTTTCTGTATCCAGGGTAAAACAAGAACCGGCCCTGGATGGAACCGTGTGGATAGAACTGACTGTCGATGCACAATCACGTAGATTGAGGAGTACGAGTGGCAAAAAATAGTAGGTTACTACATAAAAGCACATAATAACCATGTTTTTATTTATATACACTATATTTTATACTGTTTATAATATAGAAACTACACGACACTGAGTATTATACTGACACAAACATCTAAGTATTGCTACAGACAAATGTCAGGACACACACACACACACACATGTGCATACATGCTCATGCATACGTGCACACACATCTCTGCCATTAAGCAATCAGGATTATGCAAATTTTAGTGGACCAATATGGAACAGTAAATTATTTCAAATTCTTTATTCTCTCAATGCCCAATTAAAAACTACATAAAAACTACCTGGATTGTGGCCTTCTCGTGGCGGAAGGGCTTGTGAGTTTCAGTGATCCCCCAGAGCTATGTGGTCAGGTGCTTCATGCCCCCAGTAGGGTGTCCCAAGGTGAACAGGGCGGGGGTAAGAATCCAGAATAACATGATCCCAACACCCCTATGATATGGTGAATAGGAAGATCAAGTTTACCCTGCCCGGAACAGGGTCACCGGGACCCACTCCTGGAGCCAGGCCTGGGAGTGGTGTTTGCAAGCGAGCGCCTGGTGGTCAGGCAGCCCACGTAACCTGGCCAGGCCCAGCTGGAAAACACTATGTGGGACCATCATGTGGGCTTACCACCTGCAAGGTGCAGGTTAGGGGTGGGGTGCAATGCCTGACGAGCAAGGGGAACCGGCAGAACGGTTCCAGATATTCTGGACTTAAGCAACGGAAACTGGCTTTTGCTACATGGAATGTCACCTCTCTGGGGGTGAAAGAGCCTGAGCTGGTGCGTGAGGTTGAGTGATACCAACTAGATATAGTTGGGCTCACTTCTACACACAGTGTTGTCTCTGGAAGCCAACTCCTTGACTCTCACTTACTCAGTAGTTGTCTAGGATGAGAGGCACCGATGACGGCATATCAGTCCCAAAATCCACAAGCGCAAATGAGATCTGCGACTCCTCTACATCTGCAGCTTTCACACACAGAATATCTCTGCTCGCGCAAGCAATATTGTAGCCTGCGAGGAGAAAACCATGCTTTGAGCAAAGACCAGTAACTTTGGACTGGCAGACCTGCGCATTGTCTCCTCCTCATGGTTTTCATGGACAGGATATCAAGGCATAACCGTGGTCTGGAGAATGTCCAGTTTGGTGACATAAGGGTGGCATCGCTGCTATTTGTAGATGATGTCGTCATTTTGGCGTCATCACACCATGATCTTCGACTTGCAACTGAGTGGTTTGCAGCCGAGTGTGACGCGGTCGGGATGAGGATCAGCACCTCCAAATCTGAGACCATGGTTATCTCATGGAAAAAGATGGCTTGTCCCCTACAGGTGAGCAACTGACCCAGGTGGAGGAATTCAGGTATCTCGGGGTCTTATTCATGAATTAGGGTAAAAGGGATTAGTAGATTGATTCCTGGTTGGGCGCAGTAGCTGCAGTAATGTGGGCATTGTACCGAACCGTGGTGATAAAGAGGGAGCTGAGCCGCAAGGCAAAGTTCTCAATTTACCGGTCGGTCTTTGTTCCCACCCTCATCTATGGTCATGAGCTATAGGTAGTGACCAAAAGAATGAGATTGCGGATACAAACAGCTGAAATGGGGTTTCTTCTTGGGTGGCGGGGCTCACTCTCCGTGATACGGTGAGGAGTTCCGTGATCCAGGAGGACCTCAAAGTACAGCCGCTGCTCCTCCACATGGAGAGGAGCCAGTTGAGGTGGTTCAGGCATCTTGTAAGGATGCCTCCTGTACCAGGCATGTCCAACTGGGAGGAGACCCCGGGGTAGACCCAGGACACACTGGAGAGAGTATATCTCTCGGCTGGCCTGGGAACGCCTAGGGAAAGGGATGTCTGGGCTTCTCTGTTGGCCCTGTTGCCACCGCGACCCTGACCAGGATGAAGTGGGTTTGAAAATGGATGGATGGATTATCAAGTAGCCACGATATAAAGAACTTTTCCTCTTCAACATGCCTTCACTTAAAACAGGCCATTGCTTACATGTTAGACACACACGACCCAGGCCATCATCCACTTGCTATTTTTGCTGAATAGCTGAATAGTCTCATTGCAAGACCACTACCACGTCCAGCAGATTTGCATAGCCACTGTGACACTGCCATGGTCCAAGGCTCAAGGCTTTCAGCTAAAGATTCCCTGAGGTACATTTGAGGAAAGGTTGAGAAACTCGGTTGAATACCCCAAGCATTGACATGTCTACATCAAGGGTCAACTGCACGATGAATGACAGCAATTCTGTCGGCAGGATAGGCACGTCATGTTTTCCATGGGGTTCATCCAGCAGAGCATCATCTTGGGGTCCATCAGCGAGGGATTCATAGCCAGTGTGGGTTGCTCATGTTCATCTTCTTGGTCTGATTCACTCATATCTTTGAAATAGCCTTTCTCTCTGTTTCCTGGATGTTTCCAATGAATGGAGAGACTGAACCTTCCAGACTTAACACTAGAAAGGCCAAACATCAACTTGATGCTGCAAAGATATCATCAAGATGTTTTGCAGTCTCTGAGCTATCTTTACATTTTAATGGTCTCAGCCAGGTGTATCGACGAAAGACATCAACTACAGTAAGTATGTATCTATATGTAAAATGGCTATGTCTAACAGTGGGTTCACACTGGATGCGGAACGGCCGCGAAGCACCAGGAAGCACAGCCAGTTTCCTTTTGGCGGATGCCTCAGCGCGGCTTGCGATCTGCAGCGATAGTTTCGGCGTCTGGTCTATTTTCTCTGCTTTCCGCAAGCTAATCTGTCAAGCTGCACAGAGCAGATCAAGGAAGGGGGCAGGAAGGGCAGGAAGTCAGACACAGGAATGTCATAGAGAATCTGGTCAATTTTCAAAATAAAACACCCTATGCCAATGAGGGATAGAAGTACATACATCTGCTCTGCACTCATCTGAAAATATTGATGATGGTGTTGGCTGTCCAGCCTTGTATATACAGTATATACAGTACATATTTGTCAGTTGTGTCTAAACAGAGAGTGAGAGATGAGCAGACACACACACACACACACACACACACACACACACACACACAAAAGCAGACAGACAGAGAGAGGGAGAGAGAGAGACAGAGAGAGAGAGAACTGGGGGTGGGGTGGCTAGAGGCTAGCCTAGGCCAATCAAATGTCAAGACCATCATCATTTACATGTGATCATAAAAGAGCAGAGGAGCAGAATTGCTTGTTGACCGACGCAGAGAAATGCGCTTCTTGTGTGAACAGCCAGGCTCCTGCTCACACGAGAATTGATGCTTTGCGGCCGTTCCGTATCCAATATGAACCCAGCGTAATATTCTATTTCCCAATATCAAGGAGGTCAATCTGATGCCAGTCCTGTACTTCTTTGGCCCTAATAGGCCTCGGAATGAGTTTATTTCCAAATCTAGCCTTGTGGAGTTGGTAGCGTTTGGAGCTGTCCAGGATTCTTTGAACCTTTCTTTCACTAATTCCATTCCAGTATTGCTCATTTAGTCGCTTATTCAGCTTCCTTGCACCTGATCCCTTGGTATCATTCAGACATTTTTTACCATGCCATCAACTCTAGACTTCAAAGCGACTGGTTTCCCAGCACATAATGTCTGTCCATCCTGGCTTAGAGAATAGAGATCTATATTCCTCCACAGCCTCACTAGAGCATTTTGTTACGTTCTCTTTCAGTTGGCTACAGGAACACTGAACTCTCCCTTTAGATTCTTATTTATGACATTGCAAACATCCTCACGCATTGATTGCTGTTGTCCATATCCCATACATAAGACCCAAAGGGTACAGGTCACAATAATGGTTAATTGCAGATATGTCAAAAAAAGAAATGGCTAAATTAATTGAATATATATCAAACATTCCTTTAAATATACTGCATGATACCATGACGTGGTAAATTAAGACATTAACATAGTGAAAATGTGTTCTATTTACTTAATGTTTTCTGTTTTGTTAATAAATTGTTAAACCCTTCCACTTTGTTTGCATTTTAGGGAATAGTCATTGATGGTACTTCATTACTAGTTTGGTGTTACTATAGTTCTCTCTCCCTCCCCTCTCAAACAATAGTTTGGTCTTTACCTTTGCCCTGACGTGTCGCATGGTGAGCCCTTCCTCTTGCGGGACTCTGGCGTAGCCCCTACTGCACTCATCTTTAGCTTCAACAGAGCTGGAGGAACAGAGGCAAAGGGGGAAACAGAGGTGGGGACATGCAGTTAATAGGATTCAAACTATACAACAGGTTCTTCTCAAAGTGGAAAACAAAATCTTTGCTTTGTCACCCATAAGAGAATCCAGACATTTCAATGTCATTGTTTTACCAGCTGAAATGAGTGTCTGAATAGAGTAGATCTTCCATTGACTTCAAAATCAGTTGCAAAGTGACTATTGGAGTTAACAAATAGCTGCTGACAATTTACCGGCATTTGGCTGGTGATTGTTGTTAATTCCCCACATGGTTCTCTTTATTTAACACTAGAAACCACTAGGGGCAGTGGTGGCCTAAAGGTTAGAGAAGCGAGCTTGTGACCGGAAGGTCGTCGGTAGAATGGATGTCAATGTCAACGTCAACTGCCCAATTTTGGAACCTAGTAATGCCCATGCTACCACCTAGTAACAACCTGGCAAGCATAGAGCTGTATTGTTTCCTAGGTCCTAGTCCTAGGTCCTAGTCCTAGGTCGTTCTCTCATGTCTGCTGCCTTTCATCTACAGTTTTATGTAGAACTTGCCCTGTAATTTTAATCTGTATTTATTTCTGTATTGTGTCTTTGTGTTTTTACTGTGTGCACCGTATGATTCACATCCTTTGTAAAGCACTCTGTGCATTCGTGCTGGGAGGGGCGCTATAGAAATACGTTTTTACTTACTTACAGTGTGAGCAAAAAACTCAAGCTTCAGACTGCTCTGAACGCTAGATTTCAAACGTTTTTTTTCTAGTTTCTGCACGAGCTGACGTCAACTAGGGACAGATTTCTTTATACGGTCATCTGCTCCAGGCAATGACAAGAGTTCCCCGGTCAAAGACAACGAGGGAAAGTTGATGCATGCACGTCTTTTTCAAGCAATAAGCAATCAACTATAACCGACAGTGCAGGGAGATACTATACAGTCGTTTGGCAACAGCAGAATAACATTTTAGTAGTTAAGTTACCTTTGTTATTTCCTGACAGTGGACGTTTTCCACTTCAGTCGGCATTTAAGTGCATTTCCCACACGTACACCAAACAGAGACTTCCTGCTGTAAGCTTTGTTGCTGCAGATGTTCGTGCTGTCCACTCTCATATTCCAAGTTGCCAATTTCCAATCAAGAACAAAATTATATGTTACTCAGTAGGTTTACAGTTTCACTTTCCACACCGACAAGAGGATGTTGGCCAATCAGAAGAAAGGAAATCTACACAAGTCGCGTCGACAGGTAAGACAGACATGCACGCGCGCACACGCACACACATAACTCAGGCAAGTAGCTAAACTAGGTACAAATTCTACCTACTTTTTCAGTGGTGGTTAGGGTTACTTGGAATAGGGTAGCCCAGAAGTTTCCATTATGTTATTCAACCTGAATATTCTCAAAATTTCAAATTGTCTGTAAAAGAAGTAGTCTGTTCTTTGTGCCATCTGACGCATTGAAGGACAACTGAAACATTGAAAGGAAAGGCATGATGGGAGGCTGGCTGTTATTTCATAGTAAACAAACTTCATTTGTAAGTGTGATTTTGAAATTCTAAGAACACTGTCGTGTAAAAAACACAAAGTCAAGGAAGGAGGGTGCTGTAACTTTTTTAGCGCTAAGATGTTTTTCTCTTTAAATGCATAGCGGTCAAAGTGTTTATTACTCAGTTACATGCATCTTTTTCTGTGTGTTAGGCTGACTACAACTACTTCCAAGGGTATGGATATAACAATTTAATTTCCTTTATTCTCTCCATATTCAACAGCTCTTCCCCTAACTGATGAGAAGAGATCCTCCTCAACCCCCGCTGTCTTTCAGACCCCACCTTCCGTCCCAGCAACACCTCCTCTTGAGACCCCACCGTCCCACCCTGCAACACCTCCTCTTCAGACCCTATGTCCTCTTCAGACAACCTTCCCTTCTGGTCTCTGGATTAGACTTCCAGGTAGTCCAGGGTAGTGTGCTGGCCAGCAGCAACTGTAACTACCTGGTTGAGGGGTTTATGGGAGAGGGCACCTTTGGGAAGGTGGCCAAGTGTCTGAACGAGACGGTGGCGGTAAAGATCTTGAAGAAGAATCGCAAGTATGTCAGAGGAGTCAAGAAAGAGGTAGATGTTTTTGAGGATTGTATTTTTGAAGTGTTTCCTTGCTCATACTTCTCCTGGCATATTAAGATGTTTAACATGAACTGGATTTCTATCTTTCTATAAACATATCAAACTTCTTTTCTATCCCTAGGTTGCCATGTTGAAAGTAGTGCGTGTGTTAGACCCAGATTCGACCCATCCAACAGGTACATATTACATGACAATTCTATGACATTCATTCATATGACAATTCTAATACCAAGCAAAGACACCAAATGGAGCCAAATATCTCTTGAGTTCAGTTAATTACCCATAATTGAAACCAAGATGGAAATGGTTCACTCTCTATCAAATGGAGAGCTTAATTTAAAACTTTGTTCATGTTTAGCTATGGCACATGATATTTATTTCTGCCTTTGTAACTGCAGCTGGCCACAGCTTTCGATGCTTTGAAGGGTCTGACCCATACAGACCTCAAACCACATAACATCATGCTGGTCAACCATCGTGATCAGCCCTTCAGAGTCAAACTGACTGACTTTGGCCTTGCTGTTCTTGCTTCTGAAGTCAAGCATGGCAGCAAATTTCAGGCTCTTGGTTACAGGTGAGTTCTATTGACAGCTAGACAGCTCATGTGTTGGTGTGTGTTTGGAGTTTCATAGTTCTGGCGTAATGAGTAGCCGAAGTTTTATGTTGTTCCACACCCACTAGGTAGAATGTTTAATTTGACTTTGTAATTCACAACTTTTATCAAATTATATGATTGCTATTTGTTATGTCTGATATTATATTGTTGGCCTTCAAAACTTATAATATCTTTCATGTTTGGCTCTTGTCTTCCACCCTCAGGGCTCCAGAAGTCTTCTTGGGCCTACCAGTCTGTGAGGCCATTGATATGTGGTCACTAGGCTGTCTTATGGCCTGCATGCTTCTGGGCAGCAAACTGTACCCTGGACAGAATGAATACAACATGGTCAGTAACCTACAATAGCTAGCTTTAATGAACAGTTACTCTCAGATTACCAGTGGTTACCACCCTAGACAACTGCCTAAACCTGTGTGGAGTCTTGACATAGAATGTAGGCTGATGTGATGCTGTATTGTCTTTCCAGATGCGATTCATCGTAGAGACGCAGGGTCAGCCACCAGAGCACCTCCTGAACGCTGGAGACTATACCAGGCGGTTCTTCAGCAAAGACCATGATGTCTGGAGGCTCAAGGTATTATAGCACCCTCCTGCTTTGGCCTTCACTGAGCACATAACGTTTTATTCTCTAATCTCTAAAAGAACCCTTTTAAAATTGTTAAGAAAGTAATATATATTCTATGTTATTTTATACACCAGAGGAGATGAACGAGGGAATGGACATCACATCTCAAGAAACCATGCACTACATCTTTAGCTCTCTGGATGACCTGATGAAGGTAGGTGGTCTCTGTTTTATTGGAAGTGAAGACTGTGAAGTGAAGAGTGGAAACACACACACACAATTTCTTGAGGTCCACTGTGACCTTGGCTAAGGGCACGAAGAGTGGAAACACACACACACACACACAATATATATCACAATTTCCAAACTAAAAATTACAAAATGTAATAAATGTAATTTATTAAATGAATAATAAATGTTTTTCTGTGGCTTTATTTGTGTATTGAAGTGGATTGGCTGAATGTTATGCTTTTGTACTAAGCCTAATTATATGTATATTTGTTTCAATACTACACTTCTGTTGGTAACACTAAACCAGTGCAGTGTGTGATGATTCAAATGTTAACTACTGTACTAATACGTAATACAGAATCCTTTCATTTTTAGTTTTCAATAGTGTCGTTGCTATTGTTAACCTTCTGCAAATAGAATTTGTTTCCTGTGTCTTGACTTGTGATTATACCATTTTAAGATGACGGTTCTGAGTATATGTGGACTATTGACATTGGACAAGAAATTGGGGTCTGTGGCCTAATGTATGTCTGTTTGGGGGTCTGTCACATGAAATGGTCTGAGAAGTGCTGTTTTCATTTGCATTTTACACTCATGGCATACATTTACACACATTTTCATGTACTGACCTCTGCACACGCACTTTTGGGACTACAATGGAAACAAGCTCTTGAGCTTTTTTGTGCCTGTCCTATTGACAGATTTGTAATTGTATGCTTTTGTATGCTTTTATTCTGCTCAATAAAAAATTCAATCAAATTCAAATGGTAGATTAATATGTAATGCCTGAGTCATGGAGCAATCTATGATAAAATAATAGTCGAGTGACATTACATAACACGATTCAGATTATGGATCCCATGAATTAACTCTTTACAGATTACAGATTAATTAATGCATTTATTTGTTTATTTGACAGGGACAGTGCACAGCTTCTTAGCTGTGTTAGCGGAGTTAGCTATAAGGTAATTTACATCTGTAGTCCCTGGGCAGGAAACAGAGAATAACATCTCAAACAGAGGATTCAAGTTTATTTCCCAATATGTGCCTTGGTCACATGACCGGTGTCAAACTGTGAGATTGATTCCAGTGCAAACACCTGTCCAAGATGTTTATGAATATTTGCAGTGTTTAACTAATTGATTACTCTATGAAAAGGTCAGTTTAGTAATTTGAGAGATGATAATCAAAAGACATGAACAAATCATTCTGATTGTTCTGTTAAAAGAGCTGTAAGATACATGTAGGCTAAAGCCAATGGTACATTCACAGTACTGCATATTCTGCAATATTCACAAAACTGCATTTTGTGAAAAATAAAGCTTTATTTGTTGCCTGTGTCCTGCCCTGTGCCACCTTCTTGTGTCCTGCCTTGTGGCTCCCGTGCTTCAATTGAAAATAATACTAAGGTATTGCTTGAGCAAAGCTATTATCGCAGTGAGGTTTGAACCCAGGTCACCCGTTTACTGTTACACTGACTAGACCACCTCACCCTGGTCACATGATCAGTGTCAAATTGTGAGATTGATTTCAGTGCAAATTCCTGTCTGCAATGTTTACTGATAATTGATATCTCAATAATCTTCTATTGTTACGTACTTGCTCAAGAAACAAATATTTATCGTTTCCTGGAATTGTACGTTTCTCAAGTGTTTCTCGCATTTGCTATAATTTTTTCTCTTTTTTCCCCACAACATGAGCCTTGTGTAGAAGGTGACCAGATGGAAACCCAAAATAGTGCCAAGGTGCACGTTAGCAGAACTGGCCAAAACCAGAATCAGAACCAGAAAATATGTCAATATCCGTACTCGTGATGAAGGAAAATCCTCATTGGGTAGCTGTGTCCACATCGTTCCCTGATAGGCCAGCTACACACAGAGCTCCGCCTCCTCCTCTACACAGACTGCTGCAGCTCTGCAGTGCCACACAGACAATCTCACCATCGTCACAGGTAGCTACTCTGCCCAGTGTCCACAGGGGTTAACAGCTCGCGACTCTTCTCTCTTATCTGCTTCTACATCGGCGGTTACGTTCTTCCATCGTCTCGCTCCTACCTTGGTAAAATATCTTTATTCAGCTGAGGCTCAATGCATATTTCCATATTGGCTCACCCAAATCACTCAGCTTCAGTTTGTTTAAAAAAAATAAATAAAACCAGAGTAATGATCTAACACCCCCCTCCACACACACACAAAGTAAAGTACTTTTTTTTTTTTTATATATATATATACAG
>OMKK01031051.1:16396-31693 GCA_900302305.1 Polymixia japonica | reverse complement strand
TGTCTCCCCCTCTCTTTTTTCTCTTTCTCTCTCTCTCTCTCTCTCTCTCTCTCTCTCTCTCTCTCTCTCTCTCTCTCTCTCTCTCTCTCTCTCTCTCTCTCATCCCTCCCCTTGTTTCTCCTCACAGACTGTCACCTTCCTTTTCATTTCACTGGTATCACTTGCCAATCTGCTCTTTTTTAAAAGTTAAAATCAGCTTAATGTTTGTGTATATTGTTACCATAACTGGTGACATACCTTTTACCTGTTATGCATCCTGACATTACAGCTGTGTATTTATTGATAGTATTTGACTATGCTGTTACAATGTGGCCAAACCTGTCAAAAAGCAGCCAATCTCATGTTGAGTGCCATTCAAGACCCCCTGATGGGAAGGATAATGTGTTATTGACAGGCAAACTTTGAGTGGGGAAACAAGTTGGTACTGAATTACAAATAGGAAATCCAAAAATCTTGTGACAAAAAAGTGACTACCAACAAAATTAGATCAAACTGCTGAATGAGGTTGACGACATCATTCCTTTGCACATTCTGTTCGCCTGTTAATCAACCGGTCAGTGAAGGTGAAGCGCGGTTACGCGAGATGATCTGCCATACTGTAAGGCAGATGTATATATGTCATAACATGAGAGGAAGGCAGTTGTTTGGAGCCTCCATCTCATTGAGGTCTCCAAGGTCCCCTCCCAGAGCCTCCTACTCGTTGCCACTACCCTCTGACATCACAGGGGGGCTGTGGGATCTCCATGGCACTGGTTTGCATGGAAATCGCCTGTTCCCCTGGTGATGGTTCTGCGCTACTGAAATGAGAGCAAGCGTATGTGTTACGTTCACAGAGATATACCAGGGAGAGAACAACTGGTCTTAGAACAGTAGTGCACACCTCCAGCCATTTGGGCAAACCATTCTCTGGACAGTGTATCTCTGCTGTTTTCAGCTCTATGGTTATGGTCCACACACTCCAGCCTCATCTCTGAATGTGACATGTATATAAAGCATGAGATATTATGGTCTGCTTTCATTTATATTAAGTTTAGAGTATCAAATGTATAAGGTAGGTCAACAGTGTTGTCCTTGAGGTCATAGTCTTTTTTTTCTATCAATATTAATGACAGAAATGGCTAAGTTTAATTCTGTTGTATGCTGATGTGTTTTAGAGAAAGCCCGCTCATACAAAACTTTTACATGTAGGGGTCTGATCCATTTAAATGTTTTTAGACTGGTGAAGCAATGTTCATTTTATGCTATACATAGGCTACATGTGTCACTGCCTTGTTAAAACTCACCAAGGATATGTTGTTTGTGAGCTTCTCATTTTGGGAGGCATAGAAGATAAAAAATAAAAGTGTTTTCAAAGGTTAACTGTGTCTGCATTTATCCTTTTTTGATTGCAATCCATACACAGTAGATGGAATCAACTGGCTGGATACATTTTAAAGTTTAAATAGCTCTGTGTCTGTTCAAAGTACAGTTTTACTTACATAATGATCCCTCAGGATCTGATCTTTTGCATTTAGAGTCCTGACAAATTTGCCTGTTCCAGGCAAGAAATTACGGTACCATTACTTTCTTTCTTTTGATAAATGGTAGGCCTACTTTTTTCCAACAGCAGGACAGAGTAGTTTGCCTGGACCAGGGCTCAAAATGTGAAAACATATGGTACTGAACATGGGATTGAAATTTGTTCAAAACAAACAAATCAAAGCAAGTGAATCATTGTTGTTGCACTGTAGCAATGATTCACACAGGCTAAATAATGTTATCACTGCTTGGGCAGTTATAGAATCCTATTCCTAGGTTAGGCAAAGGTAGCCTAGGATAATTATAGTGTTTTTGTGTCTAGTATATTTTGTGAAAGGCTTAAGAACGGTAAGTGGAACGCATTTCTAATATACACATTTGTAAGGTTTCAGAGTTTGAATTGGTCGATCACGCCCCCGTTTCGTTTTCAAAAATCAGCCGGTGTTGTGCCGAAATTTCACCCCTGCCAGATTTCCACTCCCCTTAGCGCGAAGGGGGGTGGAAATCTGTCAGGGTGTGAAATTACGGCACAACACCGGAACGAAGCAACAACATGGTTTTGCGCGAAGGGGGGTGGGAATCTGGCAGAGAGTAACATTTCAGTACAACAGCGGGGGTTGTTGTGACGTCATTACTAGGAAAGTACACATTCTCGTACTGCTGCATTGAGCTGAAAAACAACACAATCAGCGTTTCCTTGTGAAAACGGCTAATGACATATCCGTAGAAACACAGCGTAAGTCTCGTGGCATGTTTTACTTGTAGTCTGAGACAAAGACTTTTATTACAAAGGGCATATTATTTTTGTTGGAACATTTGTTTCCTGGTGCTAAGTAGCTAGTGAACGGCTCAGTCTATTTCCTGAAACGAGTGGTTTTTCAATGGGACTACCTGAACGCCAGCAACGCTAATGCTAACCGTTCGCTAGCTAATGTAGCAAATATTTCAGTGAAACAATCTAACTAACGACCCGCTAGTTGTTTGTGTTCTGGACAGCTGCCACCCAATTCGTCTACAAATCTAAAATATCTCGTTGGACAAGACAAACCACTAATCTCGTCGCACAATGTTAAACCAACAACGTTAGTTTGTAAACATCGAATGTAATCTACCAGGCTAGCTGATCCAGGATATAGTCTTTGGCTGGGGCTATGATGGCTTTATTTTGCTAGCTGGTAATGTAAAAAAAACCTTAGCTAGGTGGTCAGATGGAGACAGTCAATATGTCTTATATGTTCTATATGCAGTGTTTTACATCCTAGGATTATTAGTATGTGATTTTAATCTATTGACATGGCAATTTTGGCATTTTGTTATAGCCTGCATTACCATGGAGACGCCTCCCTTTAGACAAAACCAAAACTGCGGGGACTGGGAGTTGAAAGAAAGGTTGGGCATGGGCGGCTTTGCACATGTTTACCTCTACCAACATCATGTAAGTTTTATCACTGAGCTAGCAATACACTGTGTCAATGCCAGACGACACGAAACAACTTGACATTGCAGATATAAAATGTCACCCTAATGACAACAGGGAATGATGGAGCACCATACTAATTATAGTATGTATGTTTTAAAAAGGCTATGTTTTGGTTATGTTGTCTTACTTACAGGGCAATATGGTTTGTCATTTATAGGAAACAAATGAAAAACTAGCTGTGAAAATGTGCCGCCTGGAGTTGACAGCAAGAAATAAGGACAGATGGAGCAGAGAGATCCAGATCATGAAAAAGTTTGTGCTTGTCTTTTAATCTTTTATCCACTTTTGCTTGTTGAGAGAGCTGACTGATTCCACAAACTCCTTTAATGTGTTTACCTAATGAAACTTTCATGTCTGGAGAGTTTCTTTGTTTACTAATAGTGTTCTCCATGTGGAGACATTTGCAGGGCATTGATTTAAATGCATTCTAAAGACATGCTGTCGTGTTGTATCAGAAGGACCATGATACAAAAAAGTACAACTAATAAACCATTTGGTCATCAACATATCTTTAAAGTATAACTCCTGTCATAGTGAATGTTAAGTCCATTTTCCAGAGTGCCCCTTCTCTCATGAAATTCATGTCCTTTTTTAAGTCGTAGCTAGGGGGACATCCTGGAAGCCTTAAATTGTACCTAATATGTTCGAAATTTTGAAACAGATAAAAAACTAGTACGTCTGTCATGACATTTTGATATCGTTTGGGGTTGAATGAAAGCGAATGGTGTCTAGAGGTAGGGAAATGAGTCACATGATAACTGCTTCTCTGATATGGTATGTGGAAAATCTGCAGTAATTTGAGAAGGGAGAAAGAGCATGCTAGGAAATGGGCTTAACATTCACCATGTCCAGGTTATTCATTAAAGAATGAAACATTTTTTAGGGGAATAGACAGCCCGTCCTCCTGAAGGACCCTTTCAGTCTTTATGTTTACTGACAGGTACAGTGAGAAGAGATAGGACAAGGGGGAGACAGTGATAAGACTAGTATTTTGTTATTCCCAGTATTAAAATTTCAGATGCAGCCAGGATTGGCCAGGATTTGATCCCATACTGAGAAAACCAATAAATCCCCCATGTAAATATTTACACTGAACAGAATGAGATACAAGACAAAAGTCAGAACTTGTACACAAGGTTATGTCAACATTGTCGTGCAAGACTGTGCTAAATCTGCTTGGGTAATATAAAAGTAGTGTGGTTATAACAGTGTTGTTTCCCCATCCCTCTCTGCCATTCAGGTTAAATAATATCAATGTTGTGACAGCCAGAGAGGTGCCAGAGGAGATGATGCACATAGCCTTAAATGACCTTCCACTGCTGGCCATGGAGTACTGCTCTAGGGGAGACCTGAGAAAGGTGAGGGACTTGTGGCAGGGAGACTCGGCTTACCACGTGACACAGTACTGATCCTTACTAATAGACGTTTGTCATCACAAAGCTGACATGCAAAGGATGACGTGTCATCACATACATTGTACACGGGTTCCACGTCATAAGAGTGTGTGGAATGGCTTGTGCACAATAAAGTGAAGTTCATCGTCAAACAACGGGGCCACAGCAAATCAATCCATTGGAGATCAGGAAAGTCACAGACAAATGTCGTCTGTGTAATACAAATATTGTACTATGGATATGATGTGTGTTTGGCTTGCAGATGCTGAGCAAACCTGAAAACTGTTGTGGGTTGAAAGAGAGTGAGGTGCTTTCACTACTCAACGATGTCGGTATGTACCGTGTTTTACTAAATTCAGCTCGTTCTTCCTGAGGGGTTTTCCTTAGGGCCGTATGATACGATGCATACAACTGTTTTGTGTTCCAGGATCTGGCATCCAGTATTTGCACGAAAACAAGATCATACACAGAGACCTTAAACCTGAGAACATAGTCCTGCAAGATGTCAATGGAAAGGTAAGAATGATATTTGCTCATTTTGTTTTCCCTCCTGTTATTCTTCCACGTAAGCGTTCATCTAGAAGATAATGTTCTGCGTTGTTATGCATCTTTTAACAGCTGGTTCACAAAATCATCGACCTGGGCTACGCTAAAGACTTGGACCAAGGCAGTCTCTGTACCTCCTTCGTTGGCACTCTCCAGTACCTGGTAAGCACTTCAGCAAACACTCGCAATTTCAATATACTCATAAAAGAAGTGGGAAGATCACGATGCCTTTCTCTAGGTGAGTGCAGACGTATACGTGCTATTTAACCTCACATATGTATGCTTAATACTCCAAAGGCCATGATACATAAGCATCATTTTGAGAAAATGAGGATTAGCGATATTGCGTACAATAGAGATGGGGATTGATTTGAGAGAAAAAACAAACAATGTGTACAACAATTGCCAATAGCATCATGTAGGAAACACTGTGAGGCATAATTGTTGGTAAAACTACCTAGTTTTATTGCCTTTGATATGCCCCCTGTGTATAACCACCTACACCTATAGATGTTTCTAACGCCCCGCTTGTTTTCCTCAGGCACCCGAGCTATTTGAGAATCAGCCATACACTGTGACTGTGGACTACTGGAGTTTTGGCACGATGATATTTGAATGCAGCTGTGGTTTCCGGCCCTTTCTGCACAACCTGCAGCCTGTCCAATGGTAGGTGGATGGCATTAGTGGAATGCCGTGACATTCAAGGTTTATGTATGAGCAATTCCTTTTAGCACACACTTGTCAGTTGGTGGATAAAAGCATATTTGACACAACAGTTGACCGAAAAGGGCTTATTAGCTTGGAAATAAGTGGAAACAACTAGCAGCAACCTTTTTAACCATTTTTCTACTAAGTGCCTCTTCAAATGCAGACCAACATTATTTGAAATTTCAGTGTGTAATACTGAGTCATTCTCTATTCATATTCTATACTTTTAAAAAAGTATATTGAAATACTGTAATGATATTGTTTTGAGACGCAATGCTATCCACCGTCCACCGGTTTCTTCCCGTTCACAGGGCAAGCAAGGTGCGAAACAAAGGTCCAAGAGACATCATGGCTGTGGAAGAATTGAATGGAGAAGTCAGGTTCTCCACACATCTCCCCTATCCCAACAATCTCAGCAGGTTAGGACCCCGTGACAGATAAAACACCTGTTTTCCATGTCTAGGATCGATTACTTACCAGCCACAGGCCGTATTTACCGGCGTGTGGACCACAGTTGGTGCTGATTTCTCTCTCTGGATATGCATTTCCATCCTGAATATACAGGACACTCCTGGAGCCGATGGAAGCGCTGTTGCAGCTCATGCTGAAGTGGGATCCTGTCCAGAGAGGAGGCAGAGTCAACCCTGATAACAAGAAACCCCAGTGCTTTGAAGTATTAGAGCAGATATTGAGTATGAAGGTTAGTAATTGTCAGAGCCCATTTTTAAAAGAATTCTCAGTTAAGATGCAGGCCGCTTGTAATTGCGATTGAGTTATATTTAAGCCAACAGTATGTAACATTTGTATCCGGACTAGGGACGTGAATTTCTCTTGCGTTACCAGAGTGTCACCTACATACTCTGATACCTTCCCTCTGCTGTCGTCAGGTCGTCCACATCCTGAATATGACGACAGCCCAGGTCCACTCTTTCCAGCTGGCCCCAGAAGAGAGCCTCCACAGCCTACAGAAGCGCATTGAAGGAGAGACCAAGATAGAGGTGGTCAGCCAGGAGCTCCTGCAGGAGACAGGGGTGTCGCTGGACCCCAGGAAGCCCGCTGCACAGTGTGTCCTAGACGGGGTGGTAAGGAGTTTGTCTCTTGTTGAGCAATCTCATATATATAAAAACAACAACACAGTTTAGAGCAAGTGGTTGCACCTGTACAATAATGTGCTGCCCCATCATGACATCCACATTCATCCACCTCTGCTGTTTCAATACTGTGTAAGAAATTTCAGTCAACCAGCTCTTTCTAGAATCGAACAGTTTTCTTTTAGGGCTGCACGATTAATTAAAAATGTGACATAAGTTGCACAATAAGAAAAATAGGATAAGATAATGCCAGGCATTAGTAGCTTTTTATAGAAAAGGCTGTATGTATTGTGATATACAGTATATTGTAATCACAATATAGATATATATTTTGTAAGGTCATATTATAACATTTGTCAATATAGTGCAGCCCTAGGCTGTGTGTGTGTTCTGGGACATTGCATTGCAGTCTATCTCAGTAACGCTGTGTAGAATGGCAGAGAGGAATGCGTTTGCTCTCTGTTTGAAGTGGCACTTCTCTCTCCTGTTGTATAGAGAGGCTGGGACAGCTACATCGTCTATCTGTTTGACAGGAGCCTTACCAAGTACTCCGGCCCCTTCA
This sequence comes from Polymixia japonica, assembly GCA_900302305.1. Taxonomy (NCBI): domain Eukaryota; kingdom Metazoa; phylum Chordata; class Actinopteri; order Polymixiiformes; family Polymixiidae; genus Polymixia; species Polymixia japonica. The sequence continues at coordinate 24,394 of OMKK01031051.1, read as the reverse complement.
GCGCCAGACAGCTGCCTGATAAAGTCAACACTATTGGTAAGTGTTATGTTACAAGTCAGTTGATATGGTTAGCCCCTGTGTTAACATTTTGAGATGTTAGACGTACAGTAAAATAAAACTAGACTAAAACATGTCAGTGCCTCAAGATGATAGCTTTTGGATGAAAGTCGCAGGACTAGAACATAATGATTATTGGACAAAAAAAAAAAACGTTGCCCTTCTTCCATTTGGTTTTAATACTAAAGAGTGCAACTGTCTTGGGTCTCTTCCCAACGTTGTAGTGCAAGAGGCGAAGACCCAGTTGCCCCTGGTTGTGCTGAAGAAGGTGTGGGGTGAAGCAGTGAGCTACATCTGCGGGCTGAAAGAAGACTACAGCAGGCTCTTCCAAGGCCAAAGGGCTGCCATGTGAGTCTGCACACCCTAACAAAGATTTACCCACCACTGCCTTTACATCCACCTCATCGAGACGAGAGTTCATGTACTGGCACAAGTCCAGAACACAGAGAAGCCTCTAAAGTTGGTTGATTCCCTTGAGAATCTTGGCTAGATAAGCTTGCTGCCTGCATGTAAATGAAATGTTTAGTGGTACGATAAGGGTGATGGTTACAGCTGGCAGCTTAAAGGAATACTCAGACATTTTGGCAAATACACATTTTGGTGAGACGAGCAGATTGATACCATTTTCATCTCTGTATGTCCAGTAAATAAGGTCCAGAGCAAATGCCAACACGTTTGCATCGAGTAGGGAGTGGACAGCTAGTCTAGCTCACCAAAGTGAGGAAATACACCTTCTAGCAACTGCAACAGCTGACATTTTTCATCTCTGGAATTCACTACGTTCAGGAAATGAAATTATAAAACGAGATCTTCGTGTTTTACAAGCTCTTGGAGCTATTTTATTAACATTAACAGGAATATTAATCCTAATGGGTGCAGTTGTTAAATTAGTTCCAAGAGTAAATGCTTGTAAAGCACGGATAAATGTTTTCAGTGCAGTGAAAATCATGTCACACTGACAGCAAATTACGTGTGCAATTGTTAGCGAACATGGAGGAAACTCAGAGACATTCTCATATCCACTATAACTCCTCTTGGCGAAGTCATTCCACATATTTTTACACCACTCATCCCATCCAAGCAGTACACAAACAGCAGATAACTGTTGCTCTGTCCTTCCCTCTGTCTCTAGGCTGAGTCTACTGCGCTACAACACCAACCTGACCAGGTATAAGAACAGCATGTTTGGCTTCTCCCAGCAGTTAAAGGCCAAGCTGGACTTCTTCAAGAGTAGCATCCAGTACGACCTGGAAAAGTACAGCGATCAGATGCACTATGGCATATGTGAGTTTTAGCTAACGGCTGTTATCTTTTAATTGTTAATCTGAGTTGTTTTGTTTTAGTGAGTTGCTATTCTTGTACTTTGAGAAGAGCATTGCAAAACAAATCATTATTGGATAACACCAAAAATATACCGAATGTTTATGCCACACAGCGACGTGCAGGTTTTTACCTGCCCCACCGACCACATACGTGTTCCGTAGGCGTTACGACATACAACAAGTTTGTGTTTGGTTCCCACTGTGATTAACTGCTTTAGCTGGATATTTTCTTTTCCCACTGATGTGTTGGAACAGATAAACAAATGTAACATTATGTCGTCATCATACAGTATGGCGAAATGAGTGAATGAGTTTTTGTTTTAACTTCGGCTTTAGACCTGACCTGTTTAAATCACGAAAGTCCTGATTAGTTTTGTATTGATGAGGGAGATTTAACGGTGACTCCACCCCCAATAGGTCATTTCTATTGAAACCGTGTTCAGGTTTACAGTAGTGCTTATAGAGGCAACACAAATGAACTAAGGTCATATTATAACATTTGTCAATATAGTGCAGCCCTAGGCTGTGTGTGTGTTCTGGGACATTGCATTGCAGTCTATCTCAGTAACGCTGTGTAGAATGGCAGAGAGGAATGCGTTTGCTCTCTGTTTGAAGTGGCACTTCTCTCTCCTGTTGTATAGAGAGGCTTTATCCACAAATGTGGCAGCAGGGCAGCTTTACAATATTCAGATTCTATAATTTACAATATTGTAATTATTGAAAACGCAAACGCATTTATATATGTTTTCATTGGAATGGTCAATGAAGTCCATACACGGCATGTGTGTGTGTGTGTGTGTGTGTGTATATATATATGTGTGTATACGGGGTCAAGGCGGTGATATTCCTGTGTAGAATAAAATGATGCATGACACACAGGCTTGGTGTTTCATTGCTTATAGTGGCAGCGTGTCACGTCGCTGTGTGGCCCCGTACCGGTAACGATGAAATACCTACAGTATAATATGTATTCTATTAAAGCTTGGGGTGATATGTTGCTTGTTTTTTATGATTTGTTTATGCTTCTCCAAAGCCTCTGAAAAGATGCTGAAAGCGTGGCAAGAGAATGAGGAAAGAGCTGCTGCTTTTGCACAGGTAATGTATATTATTTTTGACGGAACAGCTTATTTTGCTCATTTGTTGTTCATTGTGGTTGTGTCTTCATTCATTTATTTCACAACTTCTTCTGAAGTTTCCTGTATTCCTACTCCCCCCCCATTACTCCCTGCTATATTGCCCCACACTGGCATGATTTGAATATTATCGGACTCAGTACTGGGTGATTGAGTAATTCCCCTCTGTGCTGTAGGTGGCAGAGGTGGGCCATTTAGATGAGGAAATCATGGCTCTGCACTCCGAAATAGTGGAACTTCAGAGAAGCCCGTACGCTCGTCGCCAAGGAGACAAGATGGAGCAGCTGTGAGTGTTGAGGGCATGATGAGTCTCTCTCCATACGCTCCTTAAAGCCATATGTCACCTGTATATTCATCAGCACTAACACAACACTAACATCATTTCTACCTTTATGCTGGCTGTAGATGAAGCCTATAGCTACTTTTTGGTTGGGTTTATTTAGTGATGAATGCAGATTTTCAATTATTCATGTCTGATTATTATACCACATTGGCATTGCAGAGAAGAAAAGGCCATCGACCTCTACAAGCAACTAAAAATGAAATGCAAAAGTAAGTGACATTTTGAATAGAATAAATTGTTCCAGAGTCAGAAGAGCGCACATAACAGCTTTAAGATGCTGCCCACTTCTATGGTGACCTACTTTTCATCTGGACACTATTTGTTTGAAAATCAAATTGTGATCAGATTAATCCATTTGGTAAACTGGAATCTGTGTTCATTAGTTTGTATGATGCACTCCTTCCCTCAGCGCCCGAGCCAGATGTGAGCAGTGACAGCTCCGAGATGGTCAAGGCCATCATTCAGACGGTCCAGAACCAGGACAAGGTCCTCAAAGACCTGTACACACACCTCAGGTGAGAGTTGTATTGAGCGCTCCTCGGTCAAACAAGTATTTGCAAATCATTTGTGGCGTTTGTTTTGACCAGCTGGGAATACCAGACTGATGGGGTTTCCTGGCATCAAAACAGCTGATATAGTTTTGGGTTGTTGGCAATCACAGAGAAGTATATTGAATTGACTTTCAATCAACTTTGGAATGGGTCAACTTTCTGGCATTCTGTGTTGCATTTTCGTGTGTGGTAAACCCCACCCAAAAGAAGTCAAAACAACTGCTATTTGACTCTAGTCTGTAAATTAACTGCATGCTGGAGTTGGCAATTTGTTCTGCAGTATACAGACAGCATTCTACAAGAGTTTGTTTTTCTGTATGCAACTGCAGCAAAACTAATACTAATAACTGCAGCGTTTCTTTCTTTTTTTCCTCTTTAAAATTTGTTAAAGTATGGGTAAGGACCTAATTTGGACACCTGCCATTTTCATTTGGATCCCAACACAGCCACAGTACTAAAATGTCTCCAGACAAAATGTATTCATTTTGAATCCCTGCTGTACTGGACCATTAACATCCTATTTGCCAAACCGTTTGTTCACTAATCCTGTCGTTTGCTGAGTCTTCAGTATCTCATCTCTCTCCCCGACAGTAAGATCCTGCTCAGCAAACAGAAGATCATTGACCTGTTTCCACGGATCGAGAAGACCCTGGAGAGCATCAAGGATGCTGACAGCACAGTCATGCAGATGCAGATCAAGAGACAGAGAGAGTTCTGGCACTTACTGAAGATCGCCTGTGTGAGTTACTTCTGGCTGTGTCTCGTCAACAAGATACTTCGTGGACGCACTGCAGTTTATTTGTTCTTAGTCTTTACGCTTTATCGGACGTATCGTGCATATTGGAGAGTGACACGAGATAGGCACGCAGATGTGCAGCAAAAGTAATGCATTACACTTGATATTACAATATTATGGTATGTACCTTGGTTGCACTGAGCCTCAGAGCAGTGTCTTTTAATATTTATGTAAGTGAATGACAAATACAGATACTGTCCAGATGGCGGCTGTCTCTCACGCCTTTCAGTCAATCCTGTGAGGCAGCGTTTGCTTTCCCAGTTGTTGTGCTCTCTGTCCTGCAACCATCTGTGTCTTCTGTATCTGTGTCGAAATAGCCCAAAAGATACACAAGGAAGGTGTGCTGCCTGCACTCCTTTTTAAGACGAAGACGATGTGTTTGTAATTTGTGCGTGCACCAATGCGATCTCTCCTCCAGGCTCAGAACTCGTCGCGGAACTCGATAGCAGCCAGTCCAGAGTCATCCAACCCACTGCAGGCTTCTCACTGGTCACAGTCTGCCCAGCCTGTCAGCTCCCCTCATCCTCTCACCTCCCTACCTGGGCCAAATGACAGGTACTTGACTCATTCATTATTCATTCATTTTAGCATCCAACAAAGCAAACAGCGTACATGAGATGCCAGCAGAAACACCACACAGCACCGACTTCCAGCATACCCCTTAGTTTCAGGACAATACATTTAAAGTGACATAATAGTGAGCGTCAGTAGAATAACCTTGTCATGCTGACATCATAAATGACAGAATATATCGCTTAAATGTAGTGTTTGTTGATGGAATAACATCAACGTAAATCCTCCATGGCTGACCTGCTCTCTCTTTGTTCCAGTGATGCTGCCCCACGCCTGCTCCAGGAGAACCAGAAGTACCTCAGTCAGCTGACCAGCCTGATGCAGGAGGCTGTTGATGAGCAGGCCAAAAGCATAGTGGTGAGATGAGCGTTTTCAATGTCAGATGTTTGACTCACTTCTTTTCACTTCCTCAGATTGGCAACAAAATCTAAATCAATAGAACGGGAGACTTGTTTCCAGCTTTTAATTTGATTTAATTCTACAAAGTGGCGCCTCCATTTCGGGTAGGTCTTGGGTAGTTAAGTAAAGTCAAGCAAAAATAAATTGCTTAGTGCTGGTTTTGTCATTCTCTTCATTATCCATTTGTTCTACATTTCAGTAGTTGACCATATATCTTCATGTGGCTAACCACAGTAGGCTTTGTTTTCTTGTTACAGAGTACTTGAGTACTTGAGTACTGTGACTAATGTTCTGTGCCATGTCTGGTCTTGTCTATCAGGAATCACAGTACAATACTGGCCTTATTTATTAGGAAACCCTGATGTTGTTAGCTGTACCCTTTCATCTAAAGTACCAATACTATGAGCGCATACATTTTTAGCATTGGTGGCCTTAGTGGGAATGGAACCTCTAACCCTGGCAGTGTCACTGCCATGCTCTACCTATTGAGATACACAGGATAGTTGTGTTGTATGACAGGCATCGATAGTGGACATACTGCTGCTGTTAAAGAGGCTCTGTGCGATTTTTGGCACCATGTTGTTTTTTTGTTTTTTTTGTTTGCTTGTTTTGGCCCCGTATGGTCAACGTAAAGTTCTTACATATATATTATATGAACTGAAACCCAGTTTGACTGGGTGTGTGCGACAGAATCTCTAGTTGACGAGTTTCAGTTTAGTCTGCGTTTTCCCCCGAGCTGTCGGCTCACACACCTGTGACGAGACCGAGCCTCTTTAATTGACCTTTATGTGTGTACATCTCTTCAAGGGATAGTTTAAGTTTATCATTTTAATCTATGGCTGTCTGACCTGGGGATCCTAAGATCTTAATCGGGACTTACATTTTAGTTAAACAACACCTTCTTTGTTACGGCATCAGTGACACCTCCGTTTTCCTCTTATTTTTAGGACCAGGACTGGAGCTGGACCAAATATGAAACTTTATCTACAAAACTGAAAAAGCGAAACGCGTAAGACCTATTAACAAAAGCACCATCCGGCTCATCCCTGCCTGCGCTCCCAGTAACACTAAGGACAGAACGTTGTTAACCAAGTGGAGTGGCGGTTGTTAACATTGTACATTTGTACGTTGACTTGGGATATTCACTTTAAAAATGGCTTTCCTGAGCCTCTTAAAAAAAGGCAGATGAGTCCACACATGCTCAGTGGTATCCATCCCCTCCCATTGTCTCATAATGGTGGAAAGTTTGATCAATGAATATTATTGTTTTTATATGAAAAATATCATCCAAACACTGAACATTTGTTGCGTAAATGATCTTTAAGCAAGCTGTGGCTGTCTCGCTCTTTTTTTTTCTTTTCTTTTTTTTTCCCACTTGCCACACTGACAATGTTCTCTTTCTAATCGTGTAACCAGTGATGTTCATTTTTACGAATACTGCAAATCCAAGCAAACTGTAGCACCAGGTTGAGGGGGGCTGGGCGAGGGAAACCTTCAGGGTAAAGAGGTCTGTCTGGCCAGCGTGTTACACAGGCGGCAGCATGGGGAGCAGGTTTAACCTCATGGCTTGTGACGTAACACAAAGAAAACACAGGAAGCGTTTGAGGAAAAGGAAATTACAATCAAGCAAACAGCACTTTGATACTCCCATGTATCCCTTTCTGTAAAGACATGCAACGTTCCGGATGAAATCCTGCTAGAATCCCATCTATCGGGCTGCCAAATGGTCAACAAGACAAGCTGTTAACCATTATCATCGTTCATATTCAAGTTGATATATTTTACTATACATGTGGATTCTAGGGGGTTAGATTATATGTAAATCATTATATGTAAATGATTTTTTTGTTTTTTTTAAGCAACGTGTTAATAACATATCATAGGCCAGAAACCTTTGTCATGATGTACGTGACAAGTGGCTCTTTATTTGTTTCTACAGTGTCTATAGTGTACATCTGTCTTTTTTAATGTCATGCAGACACAATGGGCTCCGTTGTGCCCCTCATTTATCTGCACATTCTATTTCACTGGATGGTTTATATATGGAGGTTTGCCAAAGCCTGGTTTCCACAAGGCGTCTTAGCACAATGATCATCATTGTCCATTGGTTTACAATGAAACAAATGGATCTTAGTACAGAGATACCTAAACGAAACCCAGGATGGCAACTCATTGAATGTACTGTGGTTACACTGTCGAGTGTAAACTGAACTGTCGTGTGTAACAAGCAGAGGTGGTTACTTTGCTCCAGAAAGAAATCTACCTTCTGAGGTGTATTTATGAAGTTCAAGTGCAATGGAAAAGTTTTTTTTTTTTTTTGTATTTAAGTAACATGCAGTTTCAGTTTTCTTTCCATTTTTGAGTATTTGTTACCATTTGAACCTGTTGATGAATGTTTAATTTTTAGAAATTGCATTGTAGACAGATCAAATGTTTGCCTGGTATTATAATAAAAAATGACTTTGGCATGAGTCTGCTGTACTTGGTTTTTCTTGGATTTGAAGCTCTGTATTTACTGTATTTGCTAAATTAACAACAAAGTTTTCAAAAAAATTTAATATGTTTTAATATGTTGTAAAAAACAATCTTCAGTCAACACTACAGGAAGCTGTGCTTATTTCATATGGTGACACAATACAAGAACTGGCAACAAGATCTTTGCGTTACAGTTTGGAAAGAATGGGTTGCAATTAGTGTGCATTTTAAAAGGAAAAGCTGGAAACAATCTAGATAATGTGGGTCAACTATTCGCTTAACGTTAAAACCAGAGGAACGCAGCCTTCCCAGTGAGTGATTATGACTCATCGAGCAAGACGTATTCTAA
>OMKK01031041.1:0-10578 GCA_900302305.1 Polymixia japonica | reverse complement strand
GCCATGTTCATTCAATGATGAGATCAGAAGTGCTAAGCCCCTACTAAAGCATGCATAAAGTAACACGCAAGGAGCGATTTGTCGGTCAGAATAGGGGCAGGCTTAAGGTAGACTGAGGGGGCTGCGCCGACCAGAGGAGGATAATTAGGAGACGGCAAGGTAGACAGCGTCCGACTGATGGGGATGATCATCAAAGCCTGCCATGCGGGTGAATATCCCCAGTACTCCACCGCACGGGGAGGGAGCGAGGTGAAGAGAGGGCAGGGGCAGAGATGAGACAGATGGTGATAGTGAGCAAGTAGGGGTGATGGAGAGAGAGAGAGAGATGTGAGAGAAAAAGAGTAAAGTTAGGAGTGAGAGAGTGAGAAAGAGAGGGTCTGCTTCATAAGCAGTCTGGCTAAATGTTTGCCTGCTGTTTGCTGAAGTGAAGCATAACTCGTGCCATGAATATTCATGAAATTATCTGATGGAGAAAGAGTTTGTGTGTACGCATTGTGTGCTGTGCAATTACCATCTATAGATTAGCCTGATTAATATTCAGTTTTTAACCTTTCGTGACCTTTGATAAAAACGTTGTCATGCAACACTCCAAGGTAGTGCTAGTATGAGTGTTTTCTGCACCAAAATCAATACAAAGTTTAGCATACAGCCAAATACAGACCAGGGGATGAATAATGTCAGAATAGGACTTTATTTCTCTTATTTTCTCCGAGATGCATCAGCATCAGCAGTGATAAGGCCACCAAAATGGTATGTTAATAAATCATGTATGGAAATATATTATATTATATTATAAAAAAAAAAGCATGAATAATGTATTATTTCCACAGTCAGAGCAAACTGCCATAGGTGTGACTGAATGCATCACTGTTGTTTTGTTCAGGATATAACCTTGTAGCTACAGTAGTAGCAGAAAAACAACACCCACGTTCATTCACACTGCACAGCTCCCATCTCTCTGACACACAAGTGGTACCTGAGCCTTCAGTAGCCGCACTCAGTGAAACTTTGATTCCAGATTCATTGTTTCTTTTCTTTTTTAATTAAGAGGTCAGAGTATGCTCGTGAATGAGTACTTACGGTTATCCAAATAAGGCATTATAATTACCATTATCTAATTCGCAACACCCTAACGCTCCCACACTCTAATTGATCGATGTATTGTTTTGTTTTGTGTTTTTTCTAATTGTTAGAGTATGATCTTGAACCCTGTGAGGACCCTGGCACACCGCAGTTCGGCTGGCACACAGGCTCCAAGTTCGGCATAGGCGACTCGCTGGGCTTCTACTGCAACACCGGCTACCGCCTGCAGGGGGCCAGGGAGATGGTGTGCTTGGGAGGTGGCCGGCGCATGTGGAGCGCCCCTCTGCCAAGGTGTGTGGGTACGTGGTCAGCTGCTTTCATTCCGTTTTCTTTGGTCTTTGTGTGATATATTGCAGGATTTACATAGTAAGCTAACATCAGGTTTTTCACCTAGCTGGTACAGGTGTGATCTTTTTTTTTCTTTTTTTTTTAATGCTGTCAAATATTTAGGCACTGCATGTGATTTGTCTGGGTAAATCTAGGCCAGGACATCTCCACTAAAGGATGCAGCAGGGCTGGCTAGGGGGCTTTCATTACTTCTGCGAACTCATTTTCCTCCTGGAGAAATTTAATTTGATTACATGCACATCTTAGCAGCTGACTCCAGAGATAATTTCGTAGCAAAGGCATCAAGTCATATAAACTAATAGTGCTATCAGACCCTGTGATGGAAGTCTTTATGCTTGTTTACTAACCCATGGCTGTGACCCAGCCCTGTGGTGGAAAAGAAACACTACGATGGCATGAATATTACAAGACAACGGGGCTTGGAAACAAATGGCACAAAGATTTATGTAGTGCCTCTAACTTGTAGCGACTCATTCGCATAGCTAATGATATTAGAATATGCATGGTCCTGTTTTAAGAGAAACAAATAAATCGCTATCGTGCCATGTTTTGTTTGGTATACATTAAACATTCAAGGAAACACATAGTACATATCATCTCAATGTCCCTTCTGTTCGAAGTCCATAATTTGCTTTTGGCTCGTGGATTCAGAACAGCACAATTTAGATGAAGAAATCCTATCCATTGTTGTCCTGGTGTGGTTCAAGAAAGCCTGAAGGGTAAATCTTAGAAATTAAGTCTGTAATGATTTTATACTGAGCGGGTGATGGTGTGCTCAACGTTTTGCGATGTGTCAGTGCCAGTTGATAATGATTATTATGATACTAAAGCAATAAAGGGGAGCGACACTTGGATGAATTAGTAATTATGGTTATCCAAATAAGGCATTTAAATTACCTTTAGCTCTTTTTGTAACACACTAATGCTCCAGTAATATAAAGCCTATTAATTTCAGTCCTTGTGAGTTTTTTCCAAACTCTAATTGATGCAGCTTTTGCTATGCTTGCTTGTATAACTGATTCTGTCTCTTTTTTTTTTGTGTTTTTCCTTTTTGCAGCGGAGTGTGGCTCAACGGTCTCCAACAACGAAGGAGTCCTTCTGTCGCCCAACTACCCGATGAACTACGAGAACAGCCACGAATGTGTTTACAGTATCCAGGTCCAGACGGGCAAAGGCGTCAACATCACGGCCGGTGCTTTCCACCTTGCGCAAGGTGACATCCTCAAGGTGAAGCTCTGCACAGTGCGCTCCCTCCTTTGTGTTTACAGAAAATAAATGACCACAAAAAAAGGCACCTTGTGTGTGGAATTAAATCTGCACTGCAGTTTTCTTAATATGTTAAGAGATGTTAATGGTAAAAAAAAAAGGACAACTGTGGGCCATCTTGTACAAGACCCTCCGGGCGGAGTACAGAACTGCCCTGCCAGGGAAGTCATCAAGTCAACAAAACGCACCATCGCTTTGGGCAGTAAGGGATTTACGACTTTGCTCAATGGCTTTTCAAGGGTTTTGGCGGACATCGTAGATGTGGTACCAATGACTGCGTAGTTCCCAGCTCCCAGCAGGAATCCACTCTCCTTTGAATGCAGATGTCACATTAGGTCTAATGCTCCCTCAACAGAGCAATACTACTATCTGCCTTCAAGTAATGAGGTTGTATGGACAGTAATCTCAGAAACTGAAGGGAAAAATCCCTTTAGTCAATTAGACTTGGTCATTTAGTGTGTGTCTAAAGTGTGGAAAAGACATGCTTAGAAAGCTAAATGGGATCAAAGTAAGAAAACTGCAAAATAGAGATGGCCTTGTATTTAAGAGGAAGACCAAGGGCATTCATTTTACTGATGCCAGTAGGAGACGTGTACTTTAGATTTAGAAGTTATTTTATTCAATAACAGATGACTTCGAAGAGGTTAAAAATAATTAAAAAAAAGGTTTTTTTAACAAGATAGAACATCAAATTAAGATAAAAATAGAAAATAGTATTGCAAAAGTAAAGCAGTGTACAACATCTGAGGCTTTACGTGTAGCATGCACTACTTCCTAACGCTCATAGTGTAGCAACTGTCTGTTTCACATTCAAGAACATCCGTACAATTACTGTTTACTTCCACTCATAATAATGTTTGTACCTTAAACAGATGGAGTTAAAAAAACAACCAAGCAAACGAACAAATAACAAACAAACGATCGGTTTCCTTTTTAATGGGAGTGTAATGTTAATGCACTCAACAAGTCAAAACCTTGTAAAATAATGGTCATTAATGTTTTATTATCAACATAGTATAGTGCCTTTGCCTTCTGTACTTTTTGTTATGTAAAGCATTGGAGCCTCTGCACATCTGCGGATTTTTCTTTATCTACAACAAAGGATACAAACTTTCCAGACCTCACACTTGGACAAAGCAAACCCACACAGTGTTTCTACCCATTTGTCCTTTAACACATTTTGTTCTTGAATAGAATCACACTTTTGGATGAGACAATAGAGTTAAAAAAGAACAATTATGCTTCCAAACCTCCAAGGTAGTCATTTGTCAGTATGAGTTCATCAACCCTACCATCTGCCATGTTGATCCAACTCTATGAGTGAATGGTAAGAAATCGGTGACAATAATTATGCTCTACCTAATCTATTTTCTAAGTTGAATTTAGTACATTGGTTTTGAAATAGAGGTAATGAGATAATGAATATACTGTTTTCACTACTGCTTAAAGCTGCAGATTTTCTGTTAAAAGACTGTGTGCTATGCAAAGGTTCAGTGAGATATCCTGCCACTGCAGGTCAGCCAGTGTGTTGATATCCCCCTTTTCTAAACCTATTTTGATGTCTGGTCAAAATAGCTTACATAGCAGCTTTAATTGTTGCGTCCTAAAATAATGCAAATATCTAGGGGTGCACAATGTATTGGGGCCAATATATTATCTGCTGATAAATGGGAAAATGTAAAGATTATTATCATTCTGATAGTGGAATTATAGCCAGTAATTACAACAATAATATGATGCCTTATTTTTGCCCGTGCAACTAGTTTTGTTTATGTGCACACAGTGAAGCATGACACTAGCAGCTGCTGCAGAGTGAAAATGTCGGTCAAAATATGTCCTGTCAAAATGTCCTTCAGCTGGACAGTGAACTCCTGCCTACTCATTCATTGTAAATCATGTGGGATAAGACCTTTGGCTTAAAGGAATAGACCGACCTTCTGGGAAATTTGTCCTTTGGACAACTTACCAGTTATGTGATGAGAATGCACCAAAATCATGTATCTCTGGTAGATATATATATATATATATATATATAACTGAATTTTTCACTATTTTAATGACACATGGCTCAACCTGGCATGGTTGTTCAGGAGGTAAAATAAGACAAAAATCCTTACTACTTTTACCATAAGCTTTCTTCCTGCCTTTTGTTTCCATCAGACGCCTACGTGTTATTGTAAGTAAGTAATTAGTTCCAAGGAGTGAATACAAGACTTTAACTTATTTTACCAATCAGAAGTATTAGTTTGTTTTTCTTGTGTTAACTGTAACTTGTTTTTACAATAATTGTCATGTCTATCTGATTTGACAGATTATGTCAAAGACATTTAATTTAATTTATTTGTTAAGACATAATTTATTTTGATCTCATTTACCATGCATTTGATATTGATTACTGTATGGTTTTGCCATCATGTTTTATATGGGGGCTATCCGCCCATAAACTCTTTGTTTTATGTAGGCCTATTTGTTTCTATAGCTGCCTGATGCACTTACAGAAAAAAGATTATTATTTAACATTATTTTGTTTGTAACAGTATAAATTAGTTTTTCTTGTGTTAACTTCAACTTGCATTTACAATAATTGCCAATCTGATTTGGTTATGTCAAGGCTATGAAAATAAAACAATGATCTATCTTTACAACATTTTAGCCTTTGTTACCCGTATTACACATAAACTGGGGATTATAGTTTGAATTTGTTTTAAAATGCAAAAAAATAAGATTATCATTATTGTATTGGCCATAACAAGCAGATAATTATCGGTTAACGTTATTTCATATCGGTGCATCCCTACAGATATCCCATCCTCTAGTATTAGTAGATTACTTATTATCAGTCTTTACTATTTTACTAGTAGAGTAGGTACTTCTTCCTCCATCGGCATCTATTTTTTTTCAGAATGAACAGGAAGTAAGCTAATAAAGACAATACTGTCAGCATTGCATGGGATCGGAACCCAATGCAGTCGCAGTATTACAGTATTACAATATATGCTAGATGAACGCCACCTATAAAATCCCCTATAAAACTGATGATGATGATGATGATGTTCTCCGGCCCTGACAGGTGTATGATGGCAAGGACAGTGCAGCGGCAGTTCTTGGCACGTACACGGGCACATCGATGCAGGGACTGTCCCTGACCAGCACTTCCAACCATCTGTGGCTCGAGTTCTTCTCTGACCAGGAGGCTACTTCAGTGGGGTTTCGGCTCGTATACTACAGTAAGTTATGTGTTGTTGCCTTCGTGTGTGTGTGTGTGGGGGGGGTTATTTGGCAGCAGCAGCGTTTAAAATAAGTTTTAATTGACACTTGCCTTGCCTCACTGTGTCTTTCACTTCCAGGGTATCCATTAAACGCAGCATGGTGCTTCTGCTCTGTGTCAGTAAAAAAAAAAAATAGCCTCTCTCTTTCGTCTTTCTCTCTCTCTCTTTCTCTCTCTCTCTATCTCTCTGTCGTCTCTACCTCTCTCTCTGTCTCTCTCTCTCTTTTTTGTTCTAGCTGCACTTAGTGTCTGCACCTTCCTTACTATAGGTTGTTAAAACAGGTGAAATATAGTTGGGATTATATGAAGTCGGTGTGTTTGTGGGTGTGTTTGCATGAGTGTATGCCTGTCAATGTGCATGTGCCTGTGTGCGTGCGTATATGGGAAGTTTGGGTCACTGCACTAAGATAGATGGGTAATAGATGGGTTTTGTTCGCCTCCTAATTGGCTTGCTGACTGTGTATTGTTGGTAACTGTTTCTAATCCATTACCGTGACGAGATAAATGTTTTGGTGACACTGCATTTTGTCGTCCAATTTAAAGTGTTTTTGTGTTTCACCTGCGATTGTTTCTTTCTTTCAGCGGGTTTCCAAGGCAGAATTCAACATAGTTAGTGAGAATGGCAAAGGGCAGAGTGTAGTTTGTGTTGAAATAAAGAATAAAAACTTCTAGTTACTAAGTGGATACTGGGTAATAATAAATCTACAAAGGTCATTTTAGGTATAGTTTTACCTGTCTTCAGTTACCAAGAGGTATATTAGCCTAGAATGAATGAAATCTTGAATATAATCACACTTTTGGATGAGTCAATACAGTTAAAAAAGAACAATTATGCTTCCAACCCTCCAAGGTAGTCATTTGTCAGTATGAGTTCATCAACCCTACCATCTGCCATGTTGATCCAACTCTATGAGTGAATAGGTAACATATCGGTGGCGATAATTATGCTCTACCTAATCTATTTTCTAAGTTGAATTTAGTACATTGGTTTTGAAATAGAGGTAATGAGATAATGAATATACTGTTTTCACTACTGCTTAAAGCTGCAGATTTTCTGTTAAAAGACTGTGTGCTATGCAAAGGTTCAGTGAGATATGATCCTGCCACTGCAGGTCAGCTTTAATTGTTGCGTCTTAAAATAATGCAAATATCTAGGGGTGCACGATGTATATTATTACCATTGCCTTTAACACTTGACTCCTCCTCACCCACCCTGCCTACACTTGTGTATTTGTCTTTGTCCTTTTCTGTTTGTAGCCCTTCTTGTTGTCTGTATAATTTGTTGATTGTTTCATGTGTTTGTAAAGCGACCTTGGGTCCCATGAAAGGCGCTATATAAATCTAAGTTATTATTATTATTATTATCTGCTGATAAATGGGTCTTTTACATGATACAAAGGTCATTTTGCGTGTAGTCTTCAGTTACCGAGATGTACAGTATATTAGCCTAGAATGAGATCTGGGTTTCATTAACACTGTGCTGTTTGGCATGGGAGGCCCACTGCGCTTTGTGTGAGGTTATGAATACTTACAACAGGTAATATCGGCCTACATAAATCAGTAAAGTGTGCTCTCGTTTTCACCAATAAAATAAATTGCCATCGGCATCCATCTACAATTAGTTCAGAGGAAATGATGGTTTAATTACAAGCTGCCTTTTGAATTATGGAATTGCTCATAATTAAGTATCACATAATTATATTAACACTCTGCTTTTTTTCCAGAAATTGCCACAACGTAAAAATCTGAATGTAAAATAGCGCACTTTATGCATCACAAGGCATATTTTTTTATGTCGTCTTTTCAACCAGAACAAATAGCCTTTGCAATTAGAGTGGTTTGACTGATGTGCAAACAACAAGGTGCATACGGGGTAACTTAAATCTTGTCTGAACATGAAACCCGATCATGTTTTCGTGACTCTTTCTACCAAAAGTGCTGAGGTAATTTTCTAAATGTGAGCCGTAATAGTCTGAGATTTATACTGGGCATGACACTTGTAATACTGCCATAACATCTGGCGCGGGCAGGGGCCGCGCCGCGCCGCAAGAAAAAAGCATAAATCACTGCCGCTCGGTTTATGTGCAGTCGCTGTTGCCGCATAGCAGAACTCTTACATTTACTACCTGAACGGTGGATGGGAGACAAAGGCCATGGTCAGGATCAAGCACAGCGAGTTAAATAGTTATTGGAACCTCCTCTTGTTTGTGGCTTGTTTATTTATTTTCTTTTGTCTCCTCCCAACTGTTTTTCATGTCTCACCCCAAACCGTTATGAGCGGTTGCGCTATTTCTCAGTCCTAGTAAATGTCCACACTCAATTGAACACTTGATTGTAGAGGCCTAATTGTGCTCTCTGTCCAGAAAGTCTTTTACTGCCAAGTAATATAATTGGACTTTAAGTTCAATCCTCATCTGTGTGCGACCAGGAATTCATTCCCAAAGCTCAATCAATAAGTCTTTAAAATGCAGATAAATGTGAATATGGCGGCAGTTTAAAATATGGCCGCTCTCCAATGGACTTAGTAGGTTTAAACGCTGACAAGCAGTTCTGTGTGTGTGTGTGTGTGTGTGTGTGTATGCGCACATGTGCACACGTGTGCTATTTGAGACTCTAAATGCTATAACTCATTCTTCAATCCCTGTTCCCCTCCACCCTCTCCTCCCGCTCCTCCTCCCCATGCTGCTCCTCCAGGTTTTGAGCTATCACACTGTGATGATCCAGGCGTGCCGCAGTTCGGATTCAAAGTCGGCGACCAGGGTCACTTCGCTGGCAGTGCCATCACGTACGGCTGCGACCAAGGTTACACCCTGCACGGCAGTGGCATACTCAAGTGCATGACTGGGGAGAGAAGGGCATGGGACAACCACCTCCCGTCATGCATAGGTAATCCCTGTCTGCCTCGGTCTACCATCTCTCCATCTCTCCGTCACTCTGCTGTGCCCTCTGACGTTCTCAACCAGTCTCTCTCTCTCTCTCTCTCTCTCTCTCTCTCTCCCTCTCTCTCTCTCTCTCTGGCAGTTTATATTACTATTCAGACCTGGCCCACTGTCAACATTGCTATGCTCCGTGTTAATCCTGAGGATTTAGTCCTACATGATTTCCACTTAATTGGACTGTGTTGAAAGAAAATGCACGACTTGTCATTTTGTTATAGAGTACAAATGATTCTGATGTTGCATTGTGAGTCATTGATCTTGGTGTGCATTCTTGATACAAAGCTTTTGAGATGAAATAAGAACACTATGGTAATTTGGAGGAGCAATTTGCAATTTAATTTGATAATTTGGAGCAATTTGGAGGACTATTGAGTTTTCACTGTGTTCTTCTTTTGACCGGTCGCTCTCTCCTTCCTACTATATGTGATTTAGATGTTTTCATTCGCCTGGCAATGAGGAGTGTTTTCCCTGAGGTAAAAATAGATATGTGATTATGTGATTATGAGATCGTTCAGAGAGGAGAGCAGACTGCGTATGGACATGATATACAGTTCAGGCTGTACTTCCATATTCAGAGCATGCTGTGGGAGAGGGAGGGAGAAATGATAGAGCTATTACCTGCACGTTGCTGGAGTCTGGAAGGTGTTGTGAGGCGGTGTCTGTCTCCTGATGTCTAGCAGTGATGGATTAGGGTAAAAAATGATTTACAAATTCCAGACGTGTGCAGAATTGCACTTTAAATGCCACCGTCCCTTTGCGTTTTTCAATGAAACATGTTCCTTCCTTCCCAGAAAAAACAGGACTTCAGTTTAGCACTGCGGCATGTTCACTGTGATTAGAGATTTGAATCACAAAAAAAGAAGCTTATTCATTCTATTGATTAGCTGTTCGGCGGAGCTGAATTATTGATTAGTCAATATGAATAGTCAGCCTTGTATCTGTGAGTTGAATTTGAAATGGGATTTCCAGTCATTTCTCCAGGGGCACATTTCTAGTCTCCTGTTGAGGAGTCTTACATTCACTTGCTGTTATGATGCTGATTATAGCCTGCCGCTGTGGCCATCTAATGCAATTTTGCCATTAATTAAGTGCTGTTTGTTCTGTAATATAGATAGCTAGATGATAACCAGGGGACAGACAGCCTAGATTGGATGATAAGATATTCCCTGAGTCATTAACATTTGTAGTAATGTCCTTCCCTGCAGTGCAAGCCCTGGCCTATACATTCTGTGGACACAGTCTTTTTAAAGTTAATTAATGGCATCATTAGGAGGCATGCTTAGAGACAAAACAAGTTTTGCATAAGTGTCTCCGGCCAAGCAGGAAGTCCTTGTTGCAGTCCCATTACCTGTTACTAACAAACAAAGAGAAAATGTTTGTATTTTCAGCAGGAGTCTAACTGTTGCTCATTAGTACTTATTTTCGACTCTGCGCTTCCAAATGTGCTGCCTGGACTTTGTCAGCGTGTTCTCTGTCTGTGTTGTCAATGCACTTGCAGTTGTGAGCGTTTGTGTGTGTTATATATATATTTATATGTGTGTCTGTGTGTGTTTGGTTGTGCATTTCCATTTATGTTCTTGCTTTTTTAACTCTGGTTTGTGGTGTTTAATGCTGTAGTTGACAAGGCTGTGTGTGTGTGTGTGTGTGTGTGTGTGTGTGTGTGTGTGTGTGTGC
>OMKK01031039.1:0-29214 GCA_900302305.1 Polymixia japonica | reverse complement strand
GTTTTGTTGTTTTCATTTTGTGCTATGCATATTTGTCTGTGTATGTTTTCGTAAAGCCATTTTCCAACAAATTTTTTTTTTTTTTTTTTTTTTTTTTTTTTTTAAACGTATGACAAAATACCACCGGGGAAAAAAAAATTCTGTGTTAAGTTATGTTAGATATTCTCATAAACATGACTGAAATTAGTTGTGAAAACACATTTTCATACATGGAAAAATGCAAATGACCATTACGATGAAATTTACAGCTCACCCTACAGGAGTAACTGCAGACTACAGAATCCAGTTCACAAGGGGTTTACAATAGAATGCTATTGTGTTATCACAACTCATTTGACAATGATATAGAGAAAATCCCATAAAGGGACGATTTGTTGTTCAAAGGAAAGTTTGAACTTTTTTGAAATTGTTTTTTGAGGGGCAGATCACTTTTGCGCAGTTCTAGTGTAGCTTCTGAAATTTGATTTAATTGTTATACAAGTCGCTTGAACACATCTATTTTATTTTAGTATTTTTTTATACATCTAATTCAGTATGTCTGTACTGTAATATGTATTAATACAAACTAAATAAATATTGAGTATGGGAGACAATCGTCATGGATTTGATCCACTTTTAACGTGTGAAATTAAAAATTGAATGTGTCAAAATTTTCTGAATCAATGAAGGTCATTTTATAACTGTATTTTTTAAGTTCGCTTTAAGTTCACAAAAATCCACTTTCGCTTTTCTGTAATTAATCCTCGGAGTTGAGCCTAGTAGAGGGATAGAGGGGTTGTAACTGAGTTGATTTTGCTAGGTTTGAAGGGATGAGGGGGGTAGGGACTTACTTTTGAGGGATTCTGAGAATATGATAACAGTGCAGGAGCAGAGAGCTACATTTGTCTGCTCCACCAGAATACATAACGGGGAGCCATCTGCTCGGATGTCCTGTAGGGCCCGGGTCAGGCCTGACTCCGCCTGAAGGTAGAGCATTTCCACTGACAGGCCACGCTCCTGCAAACACTGGCCTAGCGATTTGGGGTAATCCCTTTGAGAGGAAAAAAAACACTTTGTTAACTTACTTTGCATTTAAATATTTGGTGAATGATCTGGTATATATAGAGAAACCTGGTAAGTAACTTGGTAAAAATATGGACCTCGCAAACACTGGCCCAAGTGATTTGGTTAAATTTTTAAGAGAGGAAGAAACTTGGTGCGTTTTACCAATGAAAACTTCATTTAGGAGTAATCATTCCTTTTGTGTGGTGGATTATGTGTACGGACAAGATATTCCCTGCTTTAGCCAGCACTTGGGAGAGCATGTGTTGCTTGGTGTGAGACTGCTACAACCTTTTTGGGATGTGTTGAATAATGTTATATGTAGGTAATTTAGATATTTGGGGAGACTCCTTACCAGCGTATTGGACATATAGTCATACACCAGAAGATGTCTGTCAATTTAGATTTTGAGGAGAGGTTAATGTTTCAGTCCAATACACAATAAGCAAGGCATGGAAGACTTCTTTTTTTTTTTTTTTTTTAAAGCAACTGTATGCAGTTGACATTGTAGTCTTTACTGGGGATGCACCGATGTCACTTTGTCATCGTCAATACAAAGAGTACACAATTTTAGGTATCTCGAAATGTTCAGTATCAATCAGAATACAGCCATCTTCTAGCCGAAAATTAATTTTTATGAATGTGCTATGCTTGTGTTAATGTTGTTTAGCAGCTATTTAGAATATTTGATCCATATTTGATCTATTCTGGTGTTTAAAGCCAGCTTTATACCAAAGCTCAGTTGGATCAGTGCATCCCTAGTCTCAATAAGAAAGGAAGTCAATAATTGTTAAAAGATAATTCCAGGCATTTTCGACCTGGACCTAATTTTCCTATCTTTTCGGAACATACCGTTTGGCTCTGACCAAAATCTCATCAATTAAATCGTTATAACGGCACTAACAGTTTAAATTGACTGGGATCGCTAGTCTCCAATACAATCCTGCAAACATGTCCTTTTCAAAACAGTGATACTCATCCTGCAATGATACAGTCTGTAAATAGATGTTATTAATAAATATCTAAAGACCCGTTTTGTACAGTTTTGATGCCATCTTTAGCCATTGTTTCAACATTCATGCACCGGGGGAATGGCTAAGATAACATCGAAACCGTCTGAAAAAGGCATGTCTTTATATTTATATTTTAATAACAATATTTACATACATTTATCATTGCAGGATGAGTGTCACCGTTTTGAAAAGGACATGTTTTAGGTGATTTTGGGATCAATTTTTGGAGCATCTAATTGCCCAGCAGGACTGTACTGGAGACTAGTGATACCAGCCAACTGAGACTATGAATACTGGTCAGAGTCAATCTGTTTGAATGGAAAAGACAGGAAAATGTGGTTTGGGTCAAAAATTACCGTAATTATAATTTAGAAAGAGTGTGGGGCTTATGTAGACTTTACACAGCTCACCTAAATGAAATGATCCAGTTAGCCTGTGATTGTCCCAATCAGGGTCTAAATCATATCTGTAGTAAAAAAGCAGCTAGAATTGTTTTTTGGAACTTAGAATTTTGTTGCAATGCTTAAGTATCTTTGGCTGGACCGCAACAGCGGGGCCAGCCCTATAAATGCGAATGTCTGTCACTGAGTCACTGACTGAGTGATGAAGTTACACCATTGGACGGCCAAGTGTTGGAGTTTCCCCATTGGCCGTTGTTCTTTCAAAATGAATTGGTGTGAAAATTTTGCACACTGACCATCCACGGTCCAGCAATATACTAGGTTTTGACCTAGTCTTGTTAGTAAACTAGCTCAGAGCATTTTACTGCAATACTGCTTCAATAACCAGTTTTACAATTTGTGGAATACATCACATCTGATTAAATTGTTGATGTTGCATTTTGTATTGTAGGTATTTGACTGAATATTTTGTGTACTTTTACTACTACAAACCATTTTCTACATGGAATGCAGCAGTATTAACCTTCAAGTGCAGAGCTTGTGTAATCTTGGGAGTTTTTATTAGTTTTTACTTAGCATCAGTTTAGTAGAGCATTGATGCACAACAGTTCACTAAAATGTCATTATACATTTTTAGAATATATTCAATATTTTGATTTATCAAACATTTCACTTGTATGCAAGTCCCACATTCTAGAAAGGTTATAGACCTTTTTAGAATATGGAAGATTCAAGTCACTTTGTGAGAAAATGAGATGTACAGTGAGCAGGATTTTGACTTAACAGCATTTGGCCCATCGACCATATTCAAGAACCTTGTGGTTTTGGTGGAGACCGTGTATGTGAATGATGCCGCTCTAGTGAATCACTTTCATGTTACGGTTGGCCTCTTTAGTTGCAGTCCTAATATGGTATAATAAATGTAGTTATATATTTTTTGAAGCTTCCAAAATAATCCAGCAGAATTATTTCACTCAAAGCAAGACTCGGTTATACGAAGGTAACTTTTTGTTAAAGTTAAGGATTTAAAATGTCTAGTCATGTGCTGAGCAGGTTGAAAACCTGATTAGCCGACTACACTATCCAGCACTTACATGTGTCACCCCCACGTGCGCTTTTTCTGTTCTGTTCGCTTGATGTTTGAAAAAAAACAAAAACAAAACATAAACATTTCAGAAGACAATTCTTGTCTGATGAATTTTACTGTGAATGATGAATGTCCGCTATGTGCTAATAAACAAGTTATCCAGTCTCTCGCTCTTCATGGTTCTAGCCTTTTATATCTCACAATGGATGGCGGGTTGAATTTTTTATTCATTTTTTTTTGCACAATAAATGTGTAGCCGAAATAATTTACGAAAAGAAGTGTGTGGGAACTGGGTCAGTTTGTGAACTCACAATTCAGCTCTTGATTTTGAAAACGTTTTGGCTATTATCACCTGCCTGTAAATTCAGTCCACTGCAGCTGAGAATGCCGTCTTTGATTAATCACCCTAAAACCTGGCACAACTCTGCGTACATAGTTGAGTAAGCTTTGTGCCCGGAGCAAATAATCAAAATAATAAATGGGTGAGGCTCTAGCTAAAGCTGCTATGTGCGATATTCTGACTCTACCGATAGTGGAGGGGAATTACAACAAGACGTTACAGTTCAAAACAAGCTGGACTTTTCTCCTCCCCTGCAGCACCTCTCCATTGGTCCTCTCCCCTGTCCATCAAGAACCTCACATGCTACAGGGGAACAGATTGTTGGGGCCAGAAATGTTAACATGGCTTAGAAAAGAGAGAATATCAACACTTAACAGAATTGACTTGGATGTTCACTTGTTGCAAAGATCATATCTCACTGAACTGTGGCATAGCACACTCAATGACTTTGTTATTTCATATATACACAGTGTAATATATATATATATATATATATATATATATATATATATATTGTGGTTGTAAACGTTTAGGAGTGTTAATGTTTAGTGTAACTGCTATATGTAAATGCAAAGACAGAGTTGACTTTAATACATTAACTGTGTGAGTGATGTTTACTTCCACCCCAATTTGAACATTAAAATAGACAGAACAAGCAGCTCCCCGAACACAAAGACTCCATCTGTTGCCATTATGAAAATACCATTAGTAGGGACAGATTTAGGCTTTACCCAGAATGCTGTGGCTGACCTTTGCCATTTGATGCATGAGCACTTACTGTATGTTAGTGAATTACTTCCACAAAGCAGGCAGAATGAAAGATGCATTGTAAGGTTTGTCAGTCTGCAAACATACACTGTAGAAAACTAAAGCACACAGTGAGAGCACCTTGCTCACATAAGTAAACATCGTAAGACGGGGCCTCTCGTTCTAATGCATGTCGACGATTCTTGGCCTTTTTGACCAATGTAGGTCAAATACATACGAGTTGAGTGCAAATCGTCTCAAATCACACCGCATGATATTTGGTAGTCACGGTATGGCAGCAGCTGTACTGTATTTCATGTGACACACCTTCTCTTTGTTCTTGGTTAACATGCAAATGGCAGATGCACTGGATTCTTGTGTGCATGTATGTGTTCTCCCAGTGTCATTATCCCCGTTTTAATTTTGTTTCCTTGTTGCAATTAAACCTTTAGGCAGAGTTGGCTCTACGGTTACTTCACAGGTTTACCAAATGTTTCGAATACTTGGCAGAATACACACATGCTAGAGTCTTTCACAACTTTAGTCGATTTTTCTGCTTCGCAAACTCCATTGTTATACCGCCCTGCACTCAGGTCAGTGTAGTTGTCACTTAGAGAGCGAGAGAGAGATGGCGTTCGATCTCGCTCTCTATTTGATCACATTTGACCTCACTCTCTCACAGAGCGAGGATAAAAAAAAAAAAACGCGGGTGGTATGTTTACACGAGAGCGATTTTCATGCTTGGAAAGAGCTGCTTCGGTTGTGCGGCGTGCATTATTGTGTGTTGCATATCATGACAGGTACCCATCATACCAGGGATGATCTTAACCAAACAATCTCCTATTGTATGACAGTAGCAGCAAGGCTGCGGTAACCCCAGACTTAATATGTGTGATAAGCTACGGCAATGCGAGTGATCCCCATACACAAGAACAGGTACTTCCACTTAGCGATTCCTAAAGGAGCCACTATCCATCAATCCCTCATAAGCTCCAGTAAAGCCGGCAACAAGGCCACACCTCCCACTTTCACGCAAACACAAACACTTATTCAATGCTTTATCCGGGCCTGTGGCACACATCATCACTCATCCGTTGTTGTTTTTGAGTACTCACATGCACTGATTGGTGACGGAGAGCACCACGCAGTCGGCGGGCCTCCTCTGGTCCTGCACCTGCCTGTAGAACCTCTGGTACAGGGTTTTGCGTCTGTCTGCCGGGCTGTAGCCCTCTGGCTTGGCTGGGGGGCCCGGCGGGCGAAAGGTTGAGAAGGAGAGGAGAGCGTTAGGAACGGGGAGGAAGACAGGGAAGCAGGGACAGGGCAAGAGATGGTGTAGAGGCGCATATAGGGGATGCAGCAGCAGAAACGAGGCCTAGTCGCTCGGCGTGAGAGTGTTTCAGAACCAGAGCATGTGAGCGGAGCGCTGCGAGTTTCGACTGAGCGAGGAGCGCACCGGAAACTTCCCGGCGCTCAAACTCGCTCCGTGGCGCTCACCATGTCACACTGCCAAAGCAGCACCCTTGTCCGGCATGCCCACCCACTAAACACATAGTTTCTTTTGGACACCGTGTGCATTACGCACACACAGCTCAACGTTTCTGTTGTATTCCTGTTATTTTAATCTAAAATCGACACTTTCCGCGGCTAATTTGCACGCGCACGCATACCAGCGTGGTTGAGCAGAGTTTCATTTGGCCAAACTCCGCTCACATGCTCTGTGGAGAACACCTGCCTTGTTTTGCTGCATGGTTTGCAATAGATAGAAAGAAAAAAAAGGCAATCTCACCATTTTGTTGATGCTGGTACCCTTCATACTGCATGTTGCCACTGTATTTGTGTTGTTGTTCCAGCTCTTCATAACTGAAAAAGTAGCAATAAAACCAGACATTAAGTATCACGAATAAAACACAAATGCATTGTTGTTGGCGTTGCAACAATTTCCGTAATCACATTACAGTTACTGATCTCAAAATTAGGTTGTTACTTTCGTTACACACCATTCAGAGCTGGAGAGCCGACCCGCTTCCCCAGAATAATCATTTCAAAAAGAAATCTCTGAAATACAACATAGTGACGTGGTCCAGTGTGCCCGTTCAGAGGCCGCAGGAGGAACAGGTTGTCTGACAAACCATTTGAGACTCCTACTCATGAGGTACAACAACTGTTTTGGGTATAAGTCAAATACATTTTAATAACCTACTGAAATAATGGTTTGGTGGGGTGGTTTTGTTCTACTCTTTGACATTCTCCATGCTTTAAAATGGAGAATCTCAAAGAATTCCCGCGAAGACGTAAAGAGGCTATAGTTGTGTTCAATACTGAAAGAAATATGCTTTTTGGACTCACTGTGCAATCGCTTGGCTACGGAACCCTTGGATTAGGCAGCATGAGACGTTGTGGGGTATTTGAAGGTCATTTGTATGCCATCTTGAACTCTGAACAAACTAGGCATTGGGCCCAATAGCGGCCATATCATGTGGACTTCAATTGGGATTCGACTGACATTGGGGGTGAGTAAACAACGCCATAGTTTTGGGAGTTTTATGAGTGAACTTCTCTTTTAAGAGAATCTCTTTTTAATTTTCTTGAGTAATGATCCAACACTGGTCATGAGATCATCATACTTGAGGCTACATTATAGATGATTCAACACTGCAAACTGATGTTTCTTAAGCTATAGGTCTGTGCCCAGAAACAGGTTGCAAATTGCTATTTATAATCCAGAGTCTTTTGGTTACCTCATATAAGAGTGTTAGTATACTTTAATTATAAGTCCTTCCTTCTTTCCAGTCAAGGCAAACAAAAGAATTAATACTTATATCCATCTCAGCCCAAAGATCAAAAGCTGACACGATTATCAAGTGGGTCAGTCATTGGCTTTTGGCATTAACAAAGGCTTAGCCAACACTTACCTTCCCAATTAAGAGGTTTTATATCTAGCTTGTTCAGCCACCATGTTCTGAATTGTACAACATGCTCAATATTTGCAAAAAATAATTGAGTTTTCAGCAAAGAACAAATAAATTCGTACTGCATTGTTTTAGCTCACAGTTACAGGTGTACACAGTTCATCATGCCATCCTGTTGGGTTAGTTATTAAACATTAGGAATTTTTGCATCCAAGTCGATTCTATTGTTAATTAAAAGGTATAATATCCAGTGTTCTCCCCATTGTTCCTTTGAAGCAGTATATTTCACAACCATGTTCAATCTTCACCGAGCTGCACTGGCAGTCCCCACCCCTCGCTCCTCTGTGAACACATGGTGGTGAGAGCTTTGATGCGCGCACACACACACACACAAGTTCAAGTTTCAGTTTTATTAGTCTTAAGTATGTTAACACAGGGTCAAACGGTAGAATGAAATGTGTTGGACGAGAAAAACAGGTCAGCTTGGCAATAAAAGCCGTAGTCATAAAATATAGAATAACGCACAGCAAAACAATGGGGAGAAATGCTGCATAGTATGCCTTTAAGGGTGATATTTTGAGTTTTTTTACTCAGGTGCCAAATATTTTACAGTACTGCACAGACCTGCAGGACGTCATTGCAAATAAGAAATTGTTCTTAATTGACTTTACCTGCTTAAATAAAGGTGTAAATAAATAAAAATAAATAAATGACCTTTAGTTTTATTGCCGTCATACAACAGTTGCATAAAGTGCGCTAAGAAAAGCGGGGAGTGATTTCTCAAAACTGACTTGAGAACTGTCAAGTCGATCAGGGCTGTCAAATAAAACAATCACTGACTGATTGAGTGAACAGCCAATGAAATTGTGTCTTTTGGAAATGGAAAGCCAGGCCAAATATCTGTAAGTTGTGAGTCAGACTGTCATCTAAGAATCACACTAGCGTTACAGGAACTCTGGTTAAGCATCAATTTAGGTTTAGCCTGATAATTAGCCTGTATTGAGGAAGATTAGCACGGTTAGCAAGCATAAGTGCCATAGTAACTGACTTACGTAACTTAAGATATGTTGAAGTTTCTTTATAGAACCGAATAAATTGGAAATGAGTTAGACTAACCAAACCTGGTTAATTTGGTAATCTTGTTTTATGGAACAAACCTGTGATTCGTCAGTTTTCAAGTTCATAGTTTTACCGTTCACAATCTTTGGAATGTCTCCTACAATTATGTTGCAAAATCTATTTGTATATTATTCATATGAACTCACCAACCACAATTTTTTTTTGTGACTCTTAAAGCAAATCTTTTGCTAAGCGGTGGTAGTTGGGGCAGAGACATTTTTGTTTTGTACACATACAGCAAGACAATGCTCTCGCAAAGTGGGGAGAAATGTTGCATAGTTGCATGCCTTTAATTCTGAAAATTACCTAACAAAATAAGACAGGCAGTTGTAAAGATTTGTAATTTCTGCAAAATGTAAGCTAACTTTGTGTAAGATGCACCTCTAACAAAGACTCAAAACAGATTGCATAAAAAGGACACCATTGTGTTAGTTGTGACCTTTATTTCTGTATATAAATGTGTCTGTTAATTCGACAATAATTATAGGCTGGCCAGTGAACTTTTCGGTCCAAAGAGCCTGTACCATCAACTTATTTTTAGTCCTGGAATGAAATGTTGTTAACAAGAAACTGTGTGCAATGACTTATAATTTCTCCAATATGTGCTAACTTTTAATAGATGAAAGGTTAATCAACCTCATCCATATAACCATTTATAAATAGTAAATAACTGTACAGGCTCCCGATGCCAAGTAGGCTGCATAATCAGTTTGCAGCACATTATCATACCCGACTTTAAGGTAAATAGATTAAACACCAAACCCAAACCTTCTGAGAGATGATAGGTAAATAGTGGGTCTACATTATTCACCTTTCCAGCGCATCTTTCCGCTCCTCTGTCCTGTCCTCTCTCGGGGGGTAAGGCGCTGTTCTCCGGAACGACCGCAGCGGCTGGGCGCTGGAAACACAAGAGGGAACAATGTTAGCAGCGCAACAATGTAACTAACGTTATTAGCGTTAACTAACCTGCCGTGATGTAGCGACAAGTTGAATGTCGTTCGGTTACACGTTCCATCTTCGCCGTGCTGCTAAAGCTAGTGTGTTTAGCATGTTAGCTAAAACCCGATTAACGTTAGTTAACGTACCTTCCATTGGGGTTAGATTGCGGCCGCCTGCCACTTCCAGGCGATTTTGCCCACGAAGACATGTTATGTTTAACGTTACCTAACTTGACCCAAAGACAAGTTAGTTTTGTATTCCAGGAGAGATGAGAAAATAATGCCTCAGTTATGGTTCGACCACTATATTGTAGTGAGCGTTTTAGTAAAACGCGTTGTGATTGGTTGGATTCTTTTCCTCCCGCCTACGGCTCCGCCTTTTGTCTAGTTGGTGACCGCATCCGTTTCAGCCGCGTTTTTACACGCCAAGAGAAACCCCCCCCCAACTTTCTTTATTGTACACATTTTCATATAGAGGTATAAACAGATAGAGACAATAGAAAAAAAAAAATACATTTTACATTTTACAATGCCAGAGTTTGTGATATATGTAGCATATTATATTCACTTAAAGAGGTACTGTACACTTAAACGTGTTTTTGAGCTGTAAACTAAATTATATGACTGTACTATGATAAAACACATCAATGCTGTTGTTAATATTGACGTTATAAAAATTGGCATTTCATTGTTTGAAAATGGCTCAACACACCATCTGCTGTTTTAAATCAGCCTGAGCCTTGCAATGCCAATGCTGACATAGAGTCAACCGTTTGGAACTTATCTACGTCATGAAATTTATATAAATAAAGGGCTCCTGCCGTCCTGCCTCACAGAAGCAGCACGCCATGGAGTGTTTTCTGAAAACACTGAAAACCTGTGTGGACATGTTTCACTGTACTGCTCCTGTCCCCTGGAGGAAAGGCCAACCAGGATGGGTCAAATGCAGAGACCAGTATCTCCAGCTGTCATATCTGAGTATGTGTGCATGCCTGCCTGGCCACTCCCTGCATGTGTGTGTGTCATGGACAAATACCATACACAAAGCGAACGTGAGAATGTAAACACGATTACTTCCGTTTTTCTTGTAAACAGAATGCACGACTACTATAATGGGCAAAGTCTATGCAGAAGTATAAAAAGTATAAAAGCTATGCCATAGGCACCTACAGCGACACCTTGTCACAGAAGTATAATGCAGGTTTAAGGCTGGAAACTCAGAGGGCCTGTGCCATTACTCACACTTGCGGTCTTGTGTACTTACGTGCGCGTTCAAGTGTGTCCCAGTTCTTAAACATGCAAACACGCAGTACACTTAACCCACACTCAATGTACCCTTACCATAATACTGCTTCGGAGCGGTATTCAGAGCTCAGAAGTCATCACGTTCATGACGTTCAAGTGAATGCGCCAAGATGTCAAGAAGGAAAACTTTCGAATGTAAGTCATTCTTGTTTTACCACTAGCTGTAAATAAAATATATATCTTAATATATCATAACATACATTAAATATGTCCAGTAGAAATGACAATACGTTTGAATGATTATTAGCATGCGCGACTGGATGACGTCATCAATCCAGAGTGTCCCAAATGTGTTCTGCTTGCACGTACTTGGGCCCAAACTTGGGCACTGTTGACATTTAACGGAAATACATCACTCAAGTGGGTACTTGGTTAAGTACAAAGACCACAAGTGTGGGTAATGGGACAGGCCCGGAGACCGAAACCAAAAAACCTTGAGCAAGATGCGTGTCTGCACAGCTCAGTACAACACACCAGCACCAATTTGCATATTGGATTCCGCAAGCGGAAGTACTTTTATCCTACAATGACAATTCTGTGACCCCGTTGGGTCCCGTCGGGTTTGGGCAGAAGTGTCAAGCTCTAATCAGCAATAGAGTCTACTGGGTGTTTCTCTTATCAGCCAAGGTCCTGTGAGTGTGTTGCCATGCTGCGGTACGCTACAATCCCTGCTGAGTCTGCAGAGCGCTGGTACACAGCCAGTTTCTTTGTACTATGGTGGGCTGCCTACCGACACTGGGCGCAACCTAGTGTGATAGGACTGTGTGGATGTTGGCCTGAAGCTTGATTTGTACTTCTACGTTGTGTCACCATACCCACGCCGTAGGTTTTTCTGGCTGAGCTTCCGGTTACACCGTAGCCTACATGTACCTCCTCAAAAATGTGACTACCCGCAGGGGCTACGCAGGTTACGTGGATTATCGTTCGTTTATTATCGTTTACTTGGGCCGCTTTGTATTTCCTGCTATGTGTTTTCTGGTGCCAGTACCCAGCAGTTAGCGAAATTAGCTCCCTCATCTAGCAAAGCCATTTCCAGTGCAAGCCTTCTTTTTGCTGCCATTGTTACCACACACAAGTGAATGTGAGACAATGTAAACACGATTACTTTCGACTTTTCCTGTGGACGGAATGCACAACATTGTCATCTAGTTTTGCTGCAGTGCTATAATGGGTAGTCTATGCAGAAGTATAAATCACTGACTACGCTATACACACCTATGCTGTAGCTATGCTGACCTTATCACACAACTATAATCCAGCCTTGAGACACCTGAGTAGCTTTGTGGACTGATAGACTAGTTTCTGGCAATTTTAATAGAGACTTTTTTTTTTTATCCCTTTCCACTAATACCCCCATAATTCAAATAAAGATTTATTTGTTGGTACCTGTTTGTTGCATACTCTCTTGCCTATCTCATTCTGGTTGATTAATGTGCAGACAGTGATAGTATCAATCTGGACTTGCATTTGTCTGTCCAAGGGTGTTAAAACTGGCATTGTCGGCAGATTCACTGACCATATATTAAAGCTGCTACGTGCACTTCTCTGACTCTGGATAGTGAAAGGGTATTACAACAGTTCCATCCCCTGCAGCACCTCACTGTCGCTCCTCTCCCATGTCCATCAAAAACAGACATTTTGCGCATAGCAGTTTTAAAGGAATGAAAAACACCCTCATGTCAGTCAAAGCTCCGGTGAAGTTTTATTAGCTGTCCAGCGCAGCTCCATCATGACCTTCTCCCAAACGAATGAACGATGACTGGCTGTTTAGAGTTCCAAAAATCACTATAAAATCACTCCAAACGGCTGGTGCAGCATAATCCAAACTGCTTGACATACAATAGTTTCTACTGTACATGTGTTTTTGTCCCCATTGGTTTTCTATAGCTGGGGTCTTCCTGTTTGTCTGTGCAGCAGTTTAAACATTGTACTGATTTTGGTGAAGACTTGACTTAACTACTCACGTAAATATCGGTCTTTTGGATTTACAGTGCAATCGTTTGGCTTCAAAACAGTTGGATTATGTTGCATGAGCCATTTGGAATAATTTTATGGTCAGTTTTGGCACTTTCTGGACTTCACTTCATTTGTTTGGGAGAAGGCTGAGATGGAACTGCGCTGCATAACATGACATGTATTTTGTGGACTTCAAAACTTTCCCGGAGCTTTGACTTTATGAGGGTGAGTAGATAATTAGTAGATCTTAATTTCTGGGTGAACTATTCCATAAAAGATCCTGCACAGTCATTCTATTTCCAATTCATACACCCAAAAAGTAACCAAAGAAACACCCAACATGTTAGGAAACTACAAAAGAAAATGCTGTAGATTGAACAGAATTAACATTTTTTTCGTGTCAGTGGCACCCAGTCAGACTGTCACATCCACCCTGTTTGACTTGTTTTGCTTTCATAGCCATATCCTTATAGAGCCCAACAGGTGGAACAGGCCTTTTCTCAAGCCCAGCCCAAAAATAATTGAAAGACGACAGTCACAAATTTGTTGTATTGGATAGATTCCTTCGTTATCTGTCATGTCTATCTACTCTTCAGGTGTGCATTTGATCCCGAAGGTCATTCGATCCCCAAGATGGTGCACTGCTAGATGCTTTACAGTGGGACCATTTCCACAGCAGAGTCGTATGCACCTCCACTGAATTTGAACACGTTAATCCACAATCGCCAATAAAAAAAAAATTCTAATGCGACTTTTGCAACTTTAAGCGCATTGTTTGAAACTTACATTTGTCCTTTCAACTGGCGCTTGGTAATGGGTGATGAACACAGAGTCCAAAGTGCCTAAAAATTCTACATAAAAACAATCATGTTTTAAGAATTTTTAATTTTTATTGTCTAGAAATCTTAAGGTACTGTACACTTAAATGTCTGTAAACTAAATTATATGACTGGACTATGATGAAACACATCAATCCTGGTGTAAATCCTGGTGTGTTGACATTGACACCAAATTTATAAACATCATCATTTCAAGGGTTGAAAATGGCTCAACACGTCATCTGCTGTTTTAAATCAGCCAGAGCCTCGCAAGTCCAATGCTGACATAGAGTCAGCCGTTTTGGTACTACTCTACGTCATGAAATTTATATTAAAAAAGGGGCTCCTGCCTCACACATCCTCGCGCATCCACGTTTTACATGGAATATTGAACACAGGTTCAACCCGCGTTGGACCCATTCAAACCATACTATGGTCACGGGTAAGTCCAGGGTCATCGGCCTTCACACCAGACCTACGTCCAAAAATTGACTTCCATGTAGCCTATGTCACTGCTGAACAGGGTTGTCGCATTTTGACATTGTTAAAAGCAGACGTTTCAAAGTTTGTTTACACTGGAGATTAAACATATATTTTTCTGTGCCTGTAATTTGTATATTTATCTCTTCTTCCCCTTGAATGGACAGAAGCTCTCTCACTTGTAAACCCGCTTGCAGCTTGAAAGAACGGAGGTTTGTTTACCAGGAAGTGTTAGCCTGCTTTTATATTAGTGCGCCTCCGGTTGTAACCAATGAGGCTCCTTGATCGAAACCCATGTCGACTAACTGATGTTCCCCCTTTCATCCTGATGCTGTGTTCGACCCGCATAAAACCCTGGTTGTGACCAGGATTGCGGACCTGGGTCGAATAACCCGCATCAACCCATTCACACCAACAACAGACAAGGGTTTTACCTGGGTTGATGCTTTGGAGTGAAAGGGGTATTAGAGAAATCCAGCCAGAGCTCCGTCAGGCTTCTCCTCATAGACCACCAAAGGAATGGAACCAGGGTTATAGCCAGCAATGCATACTAACCCAGAGGTACAAACCCACCTACCATGGGGTTCCTCAACCAACCAATATGATGACCAAGGTAACCCCATTTGAAACCTGGACATATAGCCAGCCATTGTAAGTCCACATTTTCACGGTCAGCATTTTTAGATGCTGTTGGAAAACGTTAGACAACACCAAATTGCCTAAAACATGTCTCTCCACTGATAGATATCAGCAACAGGCTTGGGCTATGGCCATGTAAATCTGTGCTAGAGAGGCCAAGTTCACAGCTTCAGATAGATTCACAGGGTGTGTGCGCACTGTTAACCACCACCCCATACAGATTGTGAAATGCTGGTGTGGGGCCATGCCAAGACAGGATTGGATGGTAGGGACTAGCAGTGCCTAGTGGAACCCATTGTGCTGGGTGAAACTGTCATTGCCCAGGTCAGCCTGACCAAAGCCTACTTGGTCAACCTGGCTGATCATTCAAGCAACTGATGTAAGACCTGAGTAAATACGCCCACAGTACGAGTTGGTTTAAGTCAAATCAAACCACAGCCTGTAGAGCTGTGTGTCCTAGCTGATGAAATTGGCCTTTTGTCTCCAAAAGGGAAACAGAAATTACAAGCTTTGTTGCACAGGACTTTGCATCTCATGATGAGGACTTTGGAAGAACCAGCACTGTGCAGCATGTGATCCCTACTGGAGAATTCAAGGTATGTTGGATTCTGACATCATCAGACCTAGCTCAAGCCCATGGGCTGTTGTAATTGTGCTAGTTAGTAAATGTGTTGGAATGATCATGTTTTGTGTGGATTATCACAAACTAAATGCTGAAGGATGCATACCTGCTGCCAAGAATGGAAGAGTCCATGGCAAGCCTTGGTAAAGCAAAAATACTTTCCTACACTCGATCTGGCAAGTGGGTACTGGCAGGTGGAGGTTTCTCCTGCAGACAGGGAAAAAAACAGCCGTCACCAGAATAATTCCTGGACATCATTTTGCTATCTTTTCTGATGATAGGCCCTGACCAAAATGTCATCAATTGCTTCGTTAAAATGTACTACTTACAGTCCTTTTTAAATCGGTTACGCTCATCCCTCCACGTCCTCAAAATATTCAGCCTTAGAAATGTGTGTAAACCTTTGTCACAACATGAATACCAGCAGCCATGTAATTGCAACAAGGAAGTTACTAAGCTACCAAGCTATCATCTAAACTGCAGAAGACGGGCATGTCTTGCAATAATTAAATAAAAGCCCAAATGTTGCCTCTTAAAACAGTAAGTAGGCCTACAATATTTAGGCCACCCTGTCTCAGCAAAGGACATTGTACCAGACCAGACAAAATTAAATCCATTCAAGACTGGCCTACACCTAATACTGTTAAGGAGCTGCTCCTTTTTCTTTGCCTTGCAGGCTATTATCAAGGTTCAAGGCTCAAGGTTCAAAGATTCAAATTTCAAAGGTTCGAAGTTTAATTATTGCACATTTGTTGAAGATTCTGACAAAATTGCTAGACTGATGAATGGAATGAATGATAATGAATGATAATAGAACCATACATGAATGGAATCTGCTAGCGTGACACACTGTCAAACTCAATTAAGCAGAGCTATGTTGACTCCACCTGACATGACACATCTACCTCCGGTTGTCCCTAAGGTACCTTGCTACATAAAACGAAGAAATAATTTCCATCTAACTGTCATCACTTAATCATGACTTTCCATCTCTAATTGCAAACTAAAATAAACTAAACTAAATGACAAAATTTTGAAAAAGCAATATGATGGAATAATCTTGGTTAACACCAATAAAAATAGTTTAAGAATGCTGTCATCACAATGAAGACAAGGTCATTATAGTATGGAAATTTCAGCACCAGGCAGAAAATTACTTTCTTTGGTTATTGTGATAGGAAGGTGATCATTTCTATTTAAATTGAAACTTCAAGGACTGGACTTAAAGTGGCTTGCATTCATTCATTACCCCTTTCTTATTCATAATTAATGTAGAAAAACAGATTATGAAGACAGTACACCTTCACAATTTTCAAATGAAAAGAGAGGACATGTTAAAGGTACTATATACAATATTTTGAACATTAGCAGCAAACAACTATTTGCTATGTACACACTCCCTCTGTGTGTGTTGTAATCCGAGCTTCTCTGTTCTTTGTTTTGGTAGCCGGACCGGCCACGCGTGCATGTGAGTCTCTGCAAGGGTTGGGGGGAGGTGTAGCTGAGGTGCTCATTTGTTTTGGTCTGAGATGCTGGTGCTCTAGTGCAACATCTAGTGGCTGAATGTCGTGTATAGCTCCAGAAATATATTCTGTTAGCTATATATATCGTATATAGCTAACAGAAAATCTGTTATCAAAATATTTTGCATCAAATCCTTAAATGCTCACTAAGGTCTGAATGAAGACAGTTTCATTTTAAATGCTTACATAATATTTACTCTATGTGCCCCTGTGAGGAAATTACATTTACAGCAGCCATAAAAAGGATACAACAAAGATAATAAAAATATCGCACCAAAATAATAATAATAACAATAGCAACACTAGAATGTGATGAATACAGAGTAAATATGATTGAAATAAAAAAAAGATATGAAACTATGAATTCACACCACAATAAACTACCTATGTATCCTGGTCGAACATATGGAGATACTGTATGTTCTGTCTCCTCCAGTTGATGAGGTGTTAGCGACCTGTTAGTCTGTCATTCTGTATTTTTCATGGTAATTTGGCTGATAGCTAAGTAAGAAAAAACAGATGGTATTCTCAGTATATGTATATATACCCTTGATTACAATACTGGACTCAATTTCTCATTTTAGTGCGAGCTATCTTCTAAATCAGTGTTTCCTAACCTATTGGTTTTGACCCACAATTAATCGTGTGGATGTTTTTGGTAGTATGCTATTAGGTTTTAATGAGTCTGGATCACAATGAGATTAAATGTAACTAATTGGATGTTAAACTGAAAAAGTTGAAGAATATTTGCCCTAAATGTATACTTTCTTTTTAGGTTTAGCCTTTTTTTAGATGTATGAAGGAAATCAGGGGAAAACTACCGCTCACTCGGCTTGAAAGTGTCTTGCTGCATAATCTGTCTTGAACACAGGATTTCTGCACACAAAGTCCATGCAGTGTCACCTCTTTTGATCATTACTATAATCACAAATAGGAGAGAAGACAATAAATATGTTTATTATATATTTTTTATTATTATTATGTGATAACCATTGGTTACTAGAGCCCACAATAAAACCATAAAAACACAACAACTGATGATCTCGAATAAATGGTTTGTTCTTCAGTCTCTTGGATATGTGTTACCTTGCACAGTACAATTCAATCTTTATTATCGCCGGAGGCTTCTGGAACCTTTCAATCACCAGGCCTCAGCTCTTTGTTAATATCATAAAAACAACCCATTCCCAAACTCTGGCCTGATAATCAACCTTAAAATGATTAAATCAGTTAATTTTAGTGTGCACACTATTAGCACATCGTCAAAATCTAGATAATTCTAGTAAAAAAAAAGTAACCAATTACTTGAATATTTTATTAGTGAGCAACTATTTCACATTAGTAACTTGCCCCTCTGAAATGTACAATATTTAAATGGATTAAGAGTTATTTTCCTTGAGTAAAATAAGCAAGTAGCTTAATCTTTTATCTGTGGCTGTCGTGCAGGTGCCTGTCGTTGTGTCACATGTAAAAAGCTCTGAGCGGATATTAGTTTATTAATATTAATTAATATGAGCAGTCTCACACAGGTGTCTTTGCCTCTCTGTTGACGTACAGGCATCCACACGAGCACGGTTTATTTGTGTCGCGAGCACGAGCTCACGGCTCGTGCATTCCCACTGTGAGCGCGCCGTGGTGGTGACAGTCGCCATTTTATTTTGAAAATCAAACCGAACTGGACGCAGAGCGACCCTTGTATTTCGACAAGTTTGGCGGAAGAAACAGAAAGGGATGAACATCTAAATTACTTTCTTGGAAGAATGGTATGTTTTATAACGCGCTTAGGAAACAACTGGCAATAGTTTTGAACGGAAACATTACCAGCGAAGCGGCAGTGCGCTGGATGGTCTGAGGAGTTGGTACCGTTAGCAAGCAGCGCGGGGGGAGTCTATTTGCTGGGGAACAACTGTCATTTTCGTCACGTCAGGATCGTAGCAGCCAGTCGCTTTCGTTAACGCTTCTCCTGCATTGCCTATTATTCTCCGTTAACTTTTCGAACGAAACGTGCTGTTGGAAATCAGCTTAATTTCGTCTCGAGGTGACTCGTACCTATCGCTGACGCCACCCGGATAGTTAGGTTTAAAGTTTGCAACCGTAACGTTGGGGAATCCATGGGGTAGCTGCGGTCCCCGTAGGCTAACGCTAGCTCTGTTAGCTGTCGGCTAGGTCTAACGCTAACTCTGTTAGCTGTTGGTTAGGTCTAACGCTAGCTCTGTTAGCTAGGTCTAATGCTAGTTATGTTAGCTGTTGGCTAGGTCTAACGCTAGCGCTGTTGGGTAGGTCTAACGCTAGCTCTGTTAGCTGTCGGCTAGGTCTAACGCTAGCTCTGTTAGCCGTCGGCTAGGTTAGCTGCCAAGACGGCGCACGAGCTAACCGCAGTACTCGCGGCCTTCCAGCTCGCGGCCTCTACGTGTGTCGCGGTCAAACCGGAGGAAACTGTCCCGACCGACGTGCAACCAGCCGGATAACTTCGTTATTGGAGCATTCAACGAAGCACGTCGGTCAGTGATGTTTTCTAGGGCACACAAGCGTCTGGTTCAATCGGGCTCCAATGTTACTATGAGCGTTAGCAAGCGCTACTTTGACGCTAGTTTGCTAGCATCGCTTTGCTATTAAACCCGAGTAAACTATATTGGACCACGAGTGTGCAGATTGGAAAAAGCTTTGAAGTTAACGTCGTTCTCCAGCTAATTATACGCGAGTGACAGTTCCCAGGCATTTGTAACCGCTTCTGACTAACGTTACTAGATGTTATGTTAAACATGTTGTCTACACTCCCTGCTAAACCCACACTAATGCTACCTCGCGGTGTGGGCTTCCTAAGTACCGTAAGGAGGAATAAAAATATTTTGGTCCATGCCAACAGTCGGGTCCCCAAAATGCGACATTTGTGTTCAGTATACCACTTTACGTTAGGGTTAGGCAGTCTGGTAACATCAACTGAGCCAGGTCAATGTTCCGCAATGTGCTGATTGCTAACAGCTACATTATCTTGCTCTTTGTTTCAATGGGTGAATTTAACTTGGGCTAACTAGCAGTGATGATACTCGTCCGTCCATCAATATTTGCTGGGTAGCGCCAGATTTACCTCTTATGCTCATTGTTTAGGTACTTGTATTCCAATAAATAGTGTTAAGCTTTGACGTTATTGGAGACGGATACATTGGTTTGCTGCTTTTCTTTGAATCTTTGCGCCAGGTGTTGCGGTAAAATCGAGGCCTAACGTTAATTCAAGCCACTGACTCAAAATATACAAACGTTTACAATTTATGCTTGGAAAAAATACACACTAAACTATGCGGTCAATTTCGAATGTAATTTGGGGACATTTTCCCAGAGAAATGGTTGGATAATTGTTTATAAAATGTCTTCCATCGCGACTCTGGGTTAGTCATTCCAGTAGGCCTCAAAGCCTGTCATACTATTTGTTTTGTCAAGGACTTGCATTTATTGGTGGCATCAGATTATGACAGTTTGGTTATAATCTACTGGTCAATTTTGTCTTGTATATAAACAAATGCAATTGTTTTGCAAAAAATATTTTCAACCATATTCAACATTGTTATTTTTCCTGTTTCAGATGCTGAACTTGATTTTAAACTGAGGGACTCTACCTAGCACTAGGAGCCACCTACGAAGCTTATTTGGAAGCTGTTATTTTTCATTCCTTTTGGAGGGGAAGCAGAAGTAACCTATCACTGAAGTGACTAAAGGGGAATAATGGTGATTTTGCGCCGGGCTCGGCCGCCTGCTTCCGCCCCAACCAGCAATGAATCTTGACTCGCTCTCGCTGGCTTTGTCTCAAATCAGCTACCTGGTGGACAATTTAACGAAGAAAAACTACAGAGCCAGCCAGCAGGAAATACAGCATGTGAGTAGCAATACTGACATTTGAAACACTGTTTACACTAATCCACTAGACTTATTTCATGTATGAAATGTGTTAATATATTGTGATGTTGATTGATGTATTCCTTCCAGATTGTGAATCGTCACGGTCCTGAGGCAGACAGGCATCTACTACGCTGTCTCTTCTCTCATGTGGATTTCAGTGGCGATGGTAAAAGCAGTGGCAAAGACTTCCATCAGGTAATTTTTGAGTAGAAACAGCGGTTCTGGGAATATTTCCCAATAGTGGACTTGGTTTGTAGCATTGAAGGTAATGAGGTACTATAACTGTACACAGTGCAAGATAAAATAATTCTCAGCACCTGATGAGATTGACCTGTTAGCCAATTAACTCAGCATCATTTGGATTTACTGCACAGACTGACACAAAAGCTGAATTTTGGAAAATTGTATACTGATGCATTTATTTAATGTAATAATTCCAAACGATTTCCTTGGAATACCCATCCGGTCATAGATGTTGGCTTCATATGAAAGGCACGCATTTCTAGACTAAAATTTTGATGAGCGTGCACGTGAAGCAGAACTGTATGTTTTATTTGTTTATGCCCTGATGGTTGTTGTTAGTCACTTACTGTCCTTTGTTGTTCTTCACCTGCCTCTGTCCTTCCTCTCCCCGGTACCTTTGTTTTTCAACTTGGCCAAGACACAGTTTCTGATCCAGGAGTGTGTGTCGCTGATCTCAAAGCCAAACTTTATCTCTACTCTGTGCTACGCCATCGACAATCCCCTGCACTATCAGAAGGTAAGGGGCAGTGGGCTGATTTAGATACTGATTGGATATTGATTACTTATTGATTTGGTTCTGTGTTAATTTTTGACACCAACTGCTATCATCAGTTTTGTAAGAAATAGTTTATATTCCTCAAGGAGAGTGTGTTTTTGTTTTCCCACTATATGCAGATCAACTTAAAGCGAATATCTTTCAGGCCATGTTGTTCAGCCTTGAGGAGAAATGGTTTTAAAACCCAACATTCTTCAAGTTGCACCATAGCAAATTCTTTGAAGTGTTGCCTCCCCTGCAGGAATCATTCTGCAGATATTTTATATTGCAGTGTTATTTTCCGCTGCCGTAAAACGAATACTGTAGCACAATTTGATCTAGGCAGCATAGTTGTGCCAGCAATCCACTAAAATAAAAAAATGACCTGCTAGAATTTGGTTTGTGCATTGAGCATCATCAAAGCTATTTTCTCTTTAGTCTGAAGGCGGCGTACTAGCTGAAACCACCGCCTACAGCCCTCCAGGGTTCTGTATTCTATCACTATACATCCCTGTAGTGCAACTCTTTCTCTGGGCAAATTGGCACCAGAGGCAATATCCAACAAAGTTTCTCAAACAACACTTTAGAAACACTACTAAAGCAATACGTAGCCTCTATTTAAAGCCATGCAAGAACACAACTAATTTATGTAAGCCCATTTTCAAATGGCTGACTGGCTATCGCTGCAGTGTTGGACACCTTAGCCAAAACATATCAGTGGGTAGTCAACATCTTTATAATTTATCTGATGAATGCAAGTGAGACAGATCACTCCTACAGCCCAGTTTGGCTCTGGAAATAATTAAAAATCCAGTTGTCTATCAAATCAGTGGAAGTTTTTAATGCTTTTCTCTGCAAGCATAAACACACTTAATCATATGTGTGCCGCTTTGCATGTAAGGAGATTGCATCAAACCTGAATCCATGTGGCCGGCTTGCAATACGTTTTCAGTAGAAAAGTGCCATGGGTAAATTAGAATCACAATTATCTTGAGAAAAGATTTAAAAGGAGCCATAATCAGTGAGGTGCAATGCAGATGGTTTGTAGTATAGTAAGGCAGTTGTATAGTTTTATAATGGCATATAATTTTGTTGATTTGTCAGTTATCAGTACTGTGCTTGTAAGAAAATTGGAACCAGTTCTCTCTCAGAAGCCCACTAAGACATTACAATTGAATATTAGTGAATGAATAAGAGAATTCACATTTCTCCCATATTGACATATGTGATCTAAATTTTGTCTTTCAGAGTTTGAAGCCGTCGGCACATTTATTTACTCAGCTGAGTAAAGTTCTTAAGCTTAGCAAGGTCCAAGAGGTAAGACACCTGTACAATGGCCTTCCAGTAGTTATCATTATGTAATATGGAATAATCTGAACCAGGGATAGGGCTGGGCAATGTATCAAGTAATATATGGGGATATATTTCAATGATGATATGAAAACGTGAATATTAAGATAATTTAGCTTTTTTAAATTATTTTATTTTATTTTTTTAATGTAATTTTACAACACTATTGCTCTTAAAACTTCTTTCATGTCACGACTCCACCCACTCATGTGTGGTGTGTTCCAAAAACATTCTGCAAGATATTGTGTATATATGTAGTATAGAAAAATTATAAAAATATCATCATCAAATATCGCCATTGGATACAAAAATATCATGATATCACTTTTCTGTCATAGTCCTCCTCGATGTAAACCTAAAGATGGTCTGTCTGAAATGTCACCCACTCTCTCATTTCCTAGGTGATATTTGGCCTTGCTTTGCTCAACTCCTGCAACGCAGACCTTCGAGGTTTTGGTAAGTAGAGCTTAACTTAAAGTTGACACACAAGTAAGTAAAAGTTACTGTGTGTTTTGGAGGCAGCATTCTCCCAGCCTCATAATGAGTCATAAAACCTTCCTCCCACTTTTACTTAGGACAGATTAATCAGTCCCCTGCATTTTAATCATGCAGCACCAGTCTCCCTCTTGTAAACAAATTTACACCCCGGAGCAGGACCGACAAAACTATTTATATAGCAATTTTCTTTGT
The DNA here is from genome assembly GCA_900302305.1 of Polymixia japonica. Taxonomy (NCBI): domain Eukaryota; kingdom Metazoa; phylum Chordata; class Actinopteri; order Polymixiiformes; family Polymixiidae; genus Polymixia; species Polymixia japonica. The sequence continues at coordinate 5,564 of OMKK01031039.1, read as the reverse complement.
TAGTGCTGTGAAATAAAAGCACTACAACATAGCAGTTGGTTATTAGAATGTAATATGAATATGACCATGGAAGCTGTCAGTTAAGTAATGGTTAAGACGTTTTCATATGTATTAAAAGATGAGTTTGCGTATGGTAAGTTTGGGGGTCCTGACTGACTTGTTAAGAAACCTTTTTGAATTGTGATTGTAGAGAGTCAGTGGTCAAATGAAAACTATCTGGCTCTGTTCTGAGACTGGAGCAAGAGTTGAAACAAACCAACCTGCTACTACAAAACTAAACGCAATGGGGGCAAAAATGTTATCTTTGACACTGGCTTAACAGTGTGAGTGGACATGCAAAAAAGAAAACAAGTGTGTAAATATTGCAAAGCCCAGGAAAAGTCCCTTATCGGTTGCTTGTTCCTCCATTTCTCAGCGGCGCAGTTCATCAAACAGAAGCTCCCGGACCTCCTGCGGTCGTACGTGGACGCAGACCTCGGAGGAAGCCAGGAAGGTGGCTTCCAGGACATTGCCATAGAGGTCCTGCACCTGCTCCTCTCCCATCTACTGTTTGGCCAGAAGGGAGCCAGTGGTGTAGGGCAAGAGCAGATTGACGCCTTCCTCAAGACACTGTGCAGAGGTACGAGACAACAACTCAGTATCATGGCGGTCATCTGGGGTACAGTCATGAATTGATAGAACATGTACCTACAGTAAAAATAAGACGAAATGCTGTGACGCCTGGACATGGAACACAGTTGTGGATGCTTGCTTTGCCTCCATGTTTGCTCATTTAAGTATGTGGTTTCAGATTTCCCCCAGGAGCGCTGCCCTGTGGTGCTCGCACCACTTCTGTACCCTGAAAAACGGGACATTCTGATGGACAGGATCCTGCCAGACTCGGGAGAGTTAGCCAAGACCATGATGGAAAGTTCTCTTGCAGAGTTTATGCAAGAAGTTGGCTATGGCTTCTGTGCAAGGTGATATTTTATTATTTATTTATTATTTATTTATTTATTTTAAATGTGTGTGGGTGGTCTGCATCTTGGGGAGAGGAGCGATGGAAAGTCCAGCTTGTTCTGAACTGTAACAGCTCGTTGTTGTAATTCCCCTTCTCTGTCGATAGTCAGAATACCACACATGGTAAAGTAAAAGTAAAGTAATCGTGGCGTTCTCTGGTGGCTGTGTTCAAAGCTTCCTATATTCATTGCGGATAATAAAGAATTTTCCCTTGACCAAGTGTGGCTTGCAAATGTTCAACCTTAATGGAGCTTAGCAGATGCTCACTGTCCTGTCCTTGTCTTCCTCCCAGTGTTGACGAGTGCAGAAATATAATCCTTCAGTATGGGGTGAGAGAGGTGACAGCCAGCCAGGTCGCCAGGGTTCTGGGCATGATGGCTCGTACCCACTCTGGCCTGGCTGACGGCATCCCGCTACAGGTGAGCCGCTTGAGCTTTTCTTACCGCATGACGGCACGTCTTTTTCAAGCATTCTCAAATCTTAAGGGAGTGTAACTATAGATGTGCTGTCTTGTCTTGTTAAACAGGATAAGCTACCACAGATTGTCTGTGGCTGAATGTTTCCAAGAGGTTAGTGTTGTTTAGCCTGCCTGCCTGCCTGAACTGATCTTATTCTGCGTGCGCCGCTCTCCCACAGTCCATCTCTGCTCCAGGAAGCGGTATCTGGAGTGACGGGAAGGACAAGAGCGATGGCTCGCAGGCACACACCTGGAACGTAGATGTTCTTATTGACGTGGTCAAAGAAGTGGTGAGTTGGTCATCTCTATGTACTTTTTATTCAAAAGAGCCTCTTTGACTTTGTTCTATGACAAGTTTCTCTCTCATTCAACACCACGGTGCAACTGTACTTAACCAAAATGTAAACATTCTTTTTGGTTAAAAAAAGAAGGGCAATCAGACAACAAACACACTTGAACAGTGATACCTTTTATTACTGTTAAAATTTAAAAAATACAAAAAAGTGATGTGTTAAAGATGGCTAGTTTGGTCTGATGAATTTATAATCTGGAAAAAGTTAACCATCACTGTTGTGTTTTGCACAGTGTTTTAATACACATGATTTGCATAGCCTCTAGGAACAACATTTTATGATGGCATTGCAGGGTTGTTTTACATTCAGTAAAACAAACAAGTTGGATGAGTGACATACCATGTTTCAGGGTTCCCACACGTCATGGAAAATATTCTGTCATGGAAAGTCATGGAAATGTGTGATTCCAACGTGATTTTAATGTGCATTTGCATTGGTTAAGTTATTAAAGTAAAGTCAATTTTTTTGTCGGTCACAAACAAATAGCATTGAAAACCTTAGATTTGTCATGGAAAATGGAAATTTGTTTTGAGTGGGAACCCTGATGTTTGCTCTCCTGAGCTGACGTTTCATTTGAAAGCTACAAATGTTTGGTGTGGCTAGCGAGCTTCAACATTGAGTCAAGTTTACACTTGCATTATCAATGTAAAAAGTAGGATAAATCCAAAATAAAACAAAAGCCTGCATTTGCCGACAGGACATTTGCTTCTGTGTTCCACTCCAACACTTGGATTCTATTTGTTGCTTTTTGCACTTGTGAAATTACACTTGTCTGTACTTTAAATGTTAACTGTACATTATTGTAGAATTTTGTGTCCACTGTTATGCAGTGACTCTGGGATTACAGTTTTAAGTGTCACTGACTAATTTAATGTTCCCATCTCTGCCAACCTCATGTGAGGACAGTTTTTCTAGATACTAACTAATCCGGAAAACTGACCTATCTTTTCTTTTTCTCTGTGGTCTAGAACCCCAATCTAAACTTTAAGGAGGTGACCTACGAACTGGATCACCCTGGTTTCATGATCCGGGACAGTAAAGGCCTGAATATAGTGGTATGCGGTATCCAGAGGGGGCTGGGCATGGAGGTTTTCCCTGTTGACCTCATTTATCGGCCATGGAAACACGCGGAGGGACAGGTAACTCCTAACCAACCTGGAATGGTTTCATAAAAACTGATCATTGTGATTGCTGGGCCAAACTCAAAAGAAGGGAGGTTTCGCTGACTCCTCTGTTGCTCAATTGCGACAACATAATGTGAAGTAAGATATTATTTAAACGTGGTATCTGTAAAATCAAATGCAAAGTTGAGTTAACGCATTGTATCATAAGATATAGTATAACAGTGATGGTCTGAAAGCGCCCTGGAAGCCCTCTTTTTGTGCCTCATATCGATAATTTAGCCTGGGTGTTTTAAAAAAATCCAGTTTGCTCCAGTTCCCTGCATGTCATGACTGTGCTATGTTCCAAAAACGTATGCAAGAGAGACATGTGGATATGTAGTGTAGAAAATATATATTTTTTAAATTGTCTTGTATTGAATATTGTCATTGGCTACAAACTTTGAGAGGAAAATTAAGCAGCTAGTTCTGTGAAGAATTTGGTGCTTTTGTAAACAATCCAATCATAAAGCCTTGTAAAACACCTGAGGGGTGTGGCTGACTGCGAGTGAGAGGTGCTGAAGATGCAGAGCAAAGCACATAGCGATTTCTTTGTTGTTATTATGATGGTAATAAAATATTTTGGGTTCATTCTGAAACTGGTGGGACAAATTATACTGTGGTGGGCCACCACAGTTTAGCTAATTAATAAGAAACACTGGATCCTTCCCTCAGGCTGCACAAGCCTGAAACACTGCGATTATCTTTTTTTTTGGTTTGTTATCATAGTTCCCCTCACCAATGCTAGAGTACCGATCTTACTGATAGCACCTTTTTGTGTGGCGTCTGCTAGCGCGGTGCCTGCACATCTTCTCTAAATGGTTGATCGCTATCTTTTGTTTTTTCCTTTGCCAGCTGTCATTCATCCAGCACTCCCTGATGAGCCCGGATGTGTTCTGCTTTGCTGACTATCCTTGCCACACCGTGGCCATTGACATCCTTAAGGCCCCGCCAGAGGACGACAACAAGGAGATTGCAACCTGGTACAAATAGTGCAGCCTGATGTGCACTGTGATAGGAACTCAACGTTTTAACTAGAACGTCTTTAACGTCTTTTCTTTCTTTTTCTTTTTTTTTAAATTGCTCAGTTGTTTGGTTGAGATTGACCCAGTTTTAGCCTCTTGGTCACACTGCAGTCTCTTTGACCATGGCTTTCATCTCTTACCCCCTTCATAGGAAGAGCCTGGACCTGGTGGAGAGCCTGCTTCGGCTGTCCGAGGTGGGCCAGTATGAGCAGGTGAAGCAGCTGTTCAGCTTCCCCATCAAGCACTGCCCAGACATGTTGGTGCTGGCCCTGCTGCAGATCTCCACCTCCTGGCACACGCTGCGCCATGAGCTCATCTCCACCCTCATGCCCATCTTCCTGGGCAACCACCCCAACTCTGCCATCATCCTGCACTATGCCTGGCATGGACAGGTGGGTGGTGGAACTAGCTTGCGGCTGATGATTACTGGGATGTGTGGACGAACACGGCCGCAGAAGTGTTTTGATAAGCTGTTGTGAAAGACAGAAACTTTCAAATGCCCGTAAAGCACACAGACCTATGTATTTTGAGCTCGGTATTTACCATAGCTATGCATTTTCTGTAGTTTGGCATTGAAACCGGGTGGTTGTGTTTTTAGGGCCAGTCTCCATCCATCCGCCAGCTAATCATGCACTCGATGGCTGAGTGGTACATGAGAGGGGAGCATTATGACCAGGCCAAGCTGTCTCGCATCCTGGATGTGGCCCAGGACTTGAAGGTATTTAGGAAAGGACCAGATAATCATTATTACCTCAAGAAATAAAAAGAAAAGAAAAATATGACTGTTTTGCAAGAGCCTGCACTATGACATTAAATGCACTGTATTCACTATTTCAGGTTCTTGGCACAACACTTCTTGGGGACAACGTCCTCTTAAAACATAAAAATGTATGACTTTGAATTAAGCTCTGGCAATGACTGCACTGTTTCCTGTTTGTTCTCCAGTCTCTATCGATGCTGCTGAACGGTACTCCTTTTGCCTTTGTTATTGACCTCGCTGCACTTGCCTCTCGCCGTGAATACCTCAAACTTGACAAATGGCTGACTGACAAAATCAGAGAGCATGGGGTGAGTCTTGGAATGAATGTTTACCACAAAGCTATCATATATGAGCTATTCTGATAGGATCAATGGCCATTATTAGCCTTTCCATTTGCATTATGGTTTATATCCCATTAGATATATATTGAGTATAGTAATGGTCTGTTTATTAAGAGCCCCATAGTAAGATCTTGCCTCATAGTCTATAATATGCTCTTTGTTTCTGTGCATCAGGAGCCCTTTATCCAGGCATGCGTGACATTCCTGAAGAGGCGCTGCCCATCCATTATGGGGGGTCTGGCCCCAGACAAGGACCAGCCCAAAAGCGCCCAGCTGCCCCCGGAGACCTTGGCCACCATGCTGGCCTGCCTGCAGTCCTGCGCTGGGTGAGACACCATCTATCCCAGAGCTGCAGCGACTAGAACTGATATTCGTTTTTCTTGTATTGCCGGTTTGTCTGGTACTCTTAAAATAACTTGGCTCGCTGTTTGAGGAATGTTCTGAATGCCTGCCATGTTGGTGGAGCCCA
>OMKK01031032.1:6246-21433 GCA_900302305.1 Polymixia japonica | reverse complement strand
AACTGGTCAATACAAGAGTTGTTTTTGCGTATGGAGGCACTGCTCCCCTGTAGGAGCGGACACCCCTCTGTAAAACGCAATTCTGTTTTTCCATGACATCATGGAGAGGCTATTGCTGTAACCAGCACCAAAATGACCTGATATAAGTCTATACTGCCTCTACAGTACTGTTGTTCCCCAGCTTTAGTTTTACAGCCGATGTATAGTTTTGTTTAACTTAAAGCATTTTAAAATACACCCCGAGTACAACAATTCATTTTCTCTCTTCCTAATAAATATTTTGACTGACATGGTGAACATAGTTCACCATGTCAGTCAAAATATAAAAAGAAGTAATCTTTTTTTTCTAGAGCCACGTGGCATCCTGTATTAATCTGCCACTAATAGTTAGCTTCCATATTCCATAACATGTTAAATGACTTCTGTGACCTGATCATGGCGAAAACATGGTTCAGACATCACACATTTTTTAACATGCATGGAAACTTTGTCAAGACCGGGGTGAATGAATTTGGTCATGATTGTCTCACGCTAGAGCTTCTTAAATGGGAATCTGATTAGCTATAATCCAGTGTTTATTCTTTTACAGTGTAAGACTGGTAGCCACGGGAATAAACAGAAGTCAGTCAAAAGCTTCTTTGCATCTTCTAAGAATTCAAACCATTGTTACCGTTTCCTCTGTTTTCTGAAGTTGCTTATGTTTTGATCAATCAATAACATAAACGCTTCATGGTTGAGTTTAACGTCGTGGGCTTCATCAGGCAGATGGCAAACATAATAAATAACTGATAGAGAAGACCTTTGCTTAACAATTGACTGCCGCAATCAGGGGATGTTTTTTTTCTTTCAGGCTTATCTTGTACTTCACAAACCTGGAACAAGATGTCATTGATGGAAGGAGGTGTGGTCAAATCTCAAGAGTGCAGTTAGATTGTCAAACGTTCTCGTCCTTATCAGCTGAGGATCAAAGCAAGAGGCCTAATCGTTAACTACAGACTAACTTACCTGCTAAACAGGTGTTATAATGACCAAGACGACTAAATAATTTGCTTAAAAGACAAATGAGTCAGTAAACCAATAGCACTTGTTTTTTTTCAGGCATTGTTATGGGTTCTAATGTTCTAATGTTCATATGGAAACCCTATAATAGAACCTAGTACCTGTTGTAAAGTAACATGTAATCACCAGGCGGTAATTGAGTGACCACTGTTTTACTGTGGTGGTGATGTTGTAGCATCTGTTCCGCTGTATTTCCGCATGTGTTGCTGATGCTAATCGATTGTTGTGATTACAAGTTTATTGGTGAGTGAGGTTTGTTTCCTGCTTTAAGGAATATGGTACATCAGCTGTAGTGAAGCTCGGTATCTGCCCTTCTGCTCTAGGGAGCAAAGGTCTGCTGGTGTGAGGGGAGGGGTTCTTTCTGGAAGTCAACAATGATGGTCCTCTTTGATGAGTGATTGAGTGCCCTCATGTGGTATATTTATCTGTGGAGATCAATAACCGAGATGTTTGCTGTTATAGAGTGAAAGCATTAGTTTGGTGAAGGAAATCTACTTTTGAATGATTGATGTGCATCAGAATGTAGACATTCCATGTTCAACATTCCAGGGGTTCATTCTTATAGATTGGCTGCTTCAACTACCAGCTGCAACTGCTAATTCCCCCTACATTCCAGTAACAGGTATTACATTTGTGGAGAAGTGAGTGAAACTGGCAGCTTGTTTGCGGGAAGGATTTTTTTTCCAGATTTATTTTTTTATTTTCCAGATTTATAATAAAACAAAACAATATACAGAAACACTGACAGGGCAGGATATAACACATTAACCCCCCCCCCCACACACACACACAAAGATATACAACAAACAGACAACAGTAATGGCCTGGTTCTGTGAAGCAGGCACTAAGCATCTGACCGGCTACACAACAACAGGTCAGGTGCCCAGCTTCCCTCCATCAGGACCAGGCTCGGGGCAGAGAGTGCAGAATACCTATCTTAAAGCCATTTGAAAGCATGTTTACAATAAAACAAAACCATTTTCATATCTTGAGGGGTGGGAAGGAAACCATCAAGCCCCTTGTGTCTTGATGATTACCTCTCACCGCCTGGGTTCAGAATAGGGACATCAAAAAAACTCTATATAAACACAAATCTATTCAGGGTGCTATACACCAACATAGACCTATATAATTGCCATCATGGCCTTGTGGACCAGCAACCTGTTTGCAGGAAGGATTATTAGCACTGCTTGGGGACAGGCCCAACAGTGAAAGACTGGGATCTGCGTCATATGTTGTGAGGACCAAATCTGCTTAACCTACTTAAGGTTTGCACAAAATATCTTGGGTTTGCTGGAACCCCATGATGGCAGCCTTTTGTGTTCCAATTTGTTGTTCATCAAATTTTAATTTGTACCAAATTATTAACATAGCAACATGCGAGACAGAAATCTTTTTTGTCTCTTTGCAGGAAAGACTACACTATCACCTAAAATTATTCGAAATGTTGCCTTCTATGTTTAGGAAGGCACTGCTCTGCTTTACTACATCAAAGACTTTGCCAAGATAGTGTGGATTCATGGTTGCCATGGAGATTTGGATAAATTGTGTAGGATTACAGGCACCCACACTCAAGGCTTTTCCAGTAGTTAAAGAAACTCAGGAGAAATTGACAAGACATTACGTCCATAAAACATCACCAGCTTTGATGGATTTGTATATGATATTGTAAGCGTATGTCTTTTATAGTTTCGCTTTTGTACAGCTATTTTTGCTATACAGTGAAACATGCCTAATGTTTTACATAAAAACAAATAAACATAGCATGGCGTAGATAAAACAAGTCAATGCCAGCTACGGATTCTTCTCAAACCAGATCTCTAGTCACTCAAAAGAGATCTTTCCATTTCTCATTTGTTCTCTGGAACTTTGCTAACCAGCCCTCCATTCAACAGTGCATGCTTTCTTTTCTGAACTTCAAGGACATTAAGATGTGCCCAGAATATCAAGTAGTCTTTTAGTTGTACCTCAAAAGGATAGTTTGGTGATGAATCACGCTACGTCGGGTGATATACCTGCCATCCCGTGGCTGCTCAAATTCATATCAACCACTGCATTGTGAGTAACTGTGTGTGGGTGAAATACCAGGAGGGCTGGCAGAAATGTGTGGGCAACATAGCAACAAAACAAGGGTTGATTTTGAAACTCCAGGGGCCCCTGCTTCCCTTCAGTGTGACAAGAAAGTTAATAGGTGTCTGAGTGCTGTTAATGTTTAACAGTTTCCTATGCAATATGCATTAACAAAGTTAACAATGTGTGTGGAAATGTTCCCAATTAACATCATAATTGCTTCCTTTTTAACTTGCGCGTGCGTGTGCGCGCTCACACACACACACACACACACACACACACACACACGCATGTACGTACGTAGATGCATGCACACACACATATGCATGCACACACACGCACACACACACACACACACACACACACACACACATACAGACACACAGAAAACAATATGGGAATTTCCCTCTCTGTCTCATCCTGACCCCATCCAGACTTTGAAGAACAGCATCATCATATTCAGGTTGATCCGAGTGACAGGCGGCTACAAGCGCTCCTACAACGCTATGGCTGATCAGGGGATTCAGGGCTATAAAAGGGTGTTGACAGTTCCACTGAGTTTGCTGCGGATAGTGAGGTGAATGCTAATGATTGTTATGGTCTTCGTCGCCCTCACAAGCTCTATTGAGGAGAGAGAAAACTTTTCATGCAGTTGCAAGAGTGGCCCAGTTAAATATATTGTCACCGCTCACAAGAGCATTACAAGAGCAGGCATGTCGTTGTAACGCGAAGCAACTGCAGACTATTAAACACCTACGAGTCACATCGCGTGGAGCCGCTCAGCAGGTTATGTGTGTGTCACAGGAGCTGTGTTGTTCTCTCTCTACATGCAGGTTATGTGGAGGAGCTGAGGTGTGCGATGGCCAGCCTGGACCTGCAGGTACTCATGCCCCGCCTCCAGTGTTATCGTTACCTCCCGTCCAAGCAGCCCGACCCAAGGATCTGACCCCTTCTCCCCTCCCCCCTCTCACCCTTGGGTGTCCCTCAGCCAGGTCTCCTGGCTCAACCCTGGGCCCACCATGGGAGGATGCTTCTCCAAACCCAAACCAGGTGATCAACCCCTCTTTCAACCGTCCCTTTTCTCTCAAGCCTACACCCTCCAACTCCTGTACTACATGTACGCTTGTATGCCTGCCGTAGGTCATACAACATCCTCTGTTTGGTGTTACCGATAAAATAGATATCAACAATGTTAATATTAGCAGTGCTGGCCTGATGAAGATAGATGTTACAGAGCTTTATTGCAAGCTTTAAGGTGATTATTACACATTGTAGCTATCATTCACCTACGGTATTTGAGAAAGCAAGTGCCTTGCGAACAAACAATGTGTTGAACACATTGTGTGTCGGGGTAAAGTCAGAGGGATAAGGGACTAGTCCCCTGCAGAACAGCTTACAGAGGGAGAACGCAGAAATGGCCAGTGTAGCAGAACAGAGACCCTGGACTGTCAGGCCTCTGAGGACTAATTAGTCAAAGTCTATTAAACACATTTGGCTCTGAAACAGTAGTGTGAGCAGCGTTTATTAACATTAGGTGATAACATAAAAATAAGGAATGTCCTTTACAGGGAATTCTCTAAAATTATATCATATCAAGTTAGATACAGGCTATCTAATTTAACATAAGACAATTCAGATGTTTTTTATATTTTATAGATTCAAACAAGGAGCCTTTATATAGGACTAATATAAAACACTAGTAAAAGCACTAGTAATGGCAATTGTACCCAGTCCAGTTGCTGAAGGGGTCACTGAGGAGAACATGGATCTGTTTTGTTAGTTTGGAAGTTGTTAAGGCTACTACTGCATTGTCGTTTTCATACGGTTATAATATACAGTATATACTGTTATACTGTAATAATGATTGTATTTACTGTAATATAATACAATTTAGCTGAAAACAGCTAAACTTAAATACACATTTGTTCAGAATAGAAATCTAACAGCCCTCAGACAGTTTTTTTTTGATTGCCAAGACACATTTCTTGCTCCAATAATGCTCCATTTCCCAAAACTCTAAACACAAACGCATAACTGCACACTCATCTTCACAAACTTCAAACTTCCATGGCAAAACCATACTCTCCACTCAAAACAATGTAATCTTACATCTTAACCAGAAGCCATCAAATACACATACACTACACAATAGCCAGTACACACTGGTGAGATCAATTCAAAACACTACCGTAAAAACCTGTTACAGCAATAAATAACGGCACCTCTTTACATGATGAACACAATATAAAGACACAACACATGTATACATTTTCAACATTTTTTAATTCCTCAATGTACTGTAGTAAAATAAACTGAAATTAAGTGAAAAAGGGGTCAGACCAGAGATCCTCATCAACATCACAGGCAACATCAGAAGCTATTTGTCTCCTTGCCCTTGCCCTTCCTCTTCCTCTTCCTCTTCCTCTTCCTCTTCCTCTTCCTCTTCCTCTTCCTCTCCTGTGTCCTCTTCCTCTATCTTCAGGTCTTTGTGGATCCATTGTTCCAAAACAAGTGAACTGACCCATGGCTCTTTTTTCTATCTATCCTGGGGTTCTTATTGGTGTGTGAACAATTTTGACTCTCAGTGTTTCCACCTGGAGAATTGTGTGTTAATTGGGTTCCAGCTGTGATGACTTGAGTTAATGATATTGAAAGCCAGAGCTTTCTAAATGAGCACATGGTGCAGCCAGTGATATATGAAGGGATTTGTGTGTAGAGTTCGTGTCATGGTTTGGGATGTTTAGTTAATAGGCTCAGTTATAGTGTGTAAGTGATTGAGAAAAACTATATGGTCATTGTGTCAAGATGAATGCATCGCTGTTTTAGTAAATGGTTGCATGTTAGATACCGTATCCAGTAACAAATAGGAGCATCTGTATATAGCTGTGAGTGAGTAAGTGAGTGAGATGTCTGATTAACAAGCAGATTTACAAATGAACAAGGATATCATTAGCTGTGCACTGTCTACACTAATGTTTTGGAAAGCGTTAAAAGAAGAATCCAGGCAGCTCTGCATGCACGGAGCCTATATGTGGCACTTTTTGGAAGAGTATTTTTTAGAAGAACAATACAAAAATGATGATTCCTAGCTGATGTTTTTCAACAATGGACTGTGATAGGGCGAGCACTGAGAATCCTACAAAAGCTGTTTCTCTAAATAAACATACGAAAAGATATATGGACTGCATGTGATTCAATCTTTACAATATTTGCAAGTGAATGCCAAAAGTTATACAGAGAATTTGTCTGAAAAGAAATTAGATAAATTGAAGTATACTTCTATCTTCATGTTCTATCTTCTTACATCCAAGAAAAAAACGTACCAATGATTTACACTGTGCATTTAATTACTGTGGGCTAATATGCTTCAGCATGAGCATAAATATCAATATCCATATTGCTTGCTTTATTAGAGCATATGAGTTTAAAGAATAATGGGGAAAAAATCCCCAAATCACTTTTTTCAGTTGTAAACTGAGGTATTGGAGTATGAGGTAGGTCCAAATCTTGACATAATAAAGCAAAATTGTTCAATCGACTGCCCTCTAACAGTTGAAATCATGCTATTGCAATTGTGATTTGCTATTGGCTGATCGGTGGTGCCAACTGATGTAGTGGTGCCAGCTTTCGTCAGCATGCAACGACTTTTGTCCACCCAGAGTTCTTTTTTTCAGGGTCTGGGCACATGTTTTGAATTTCCAGGGTAGATGCACTTCAGCTAAATCTGTGCCGTTTAGTTACTCTTTAAGGATGGCCCCTTACTCCCTCTTACAAGACAAGAAATCCTGGTCCAGCTAGATTGTTGGTCCACTGGATCAGTGGCAGTGAAGCCATCACCTCTGGAATAGACTCTCACAGCCTTGTATTGTGATTCAGTTTGTTTTTCTACTAGGCTGGCCCCACAAGTGGCAAAAGAGTTACCATGGTGCTTAGAAGATAGTTTTGGGATTAGTGCTGTATTCTTGGAAACAGATTGTTGTGGGTTCAAACTGCAGTCTTGACAAAGATGAAACAAATATAAGGTAAATATAACATGTAGGATGTGCCAGGGGCTCAACACCATGCGCTTCAACATTTGTTCAGGTCGTAAAGGTCTAAGAAAAGTTTAACAAATAAAGTATCAATTAAAGCATTTGGAAAATGAACTGAGATTAGTGAAAATAATATGTAAATAAATAAGACACTCGTACTGTATAACAGGTCTGATGTCGAAATAGTGGATTTCTCTGTCAGATATTGTAATGATCTCCCATTTAGTTACAGATGTAAGGACAGAGAAAATAGGGATTCTCTTTAACTCTGGAGAGCTCTCTCTCTTTTCTTCTCCTGCAATTGCAGTCACTCCTATGATTTTCCATTGATTTTAATTAAGACTTGCTCAGCAGGACAAAATTCCAGCCAGATTAGTCTGTAAGAACCGGATGATCAGCACATTTTTCCAGCCGAAGAGATAAAGCTGGCTGCAGTGAAAAAGGGTTACACAACCATTTTTTAATGTTCACAAATATAAACCTAAATGCAGCGCATCAGATGTCGTCAAAACAACTGGACGTCTCCCTACAGACAGACGCACACCCCCCTTCTGTTATCCTCAGTGTGTTTTCTCACAGAAACATTTAGGCTCTCAGACAAGTACAACTGAACATGTACACAGCAAACTGCTTCATGTAAAACGTCTTTAAGTTGTTTTTGTGGTCAAGTCAGTTTCATTTGGGAAAGTATTATTAATGGTGAAATTACTAGTAATGATGATCTTGATCTGCTAAAGAACATTTAAAGATATGATTATCCAGTCAAAAGCATGTTTCCCACACTATTAAGGCCAATTTGAAAAAGTACGAAAAATTATTATTCAGTAATTATGGTTTGGCCGCCTGTCTCTTCTGCTTCAAGCAAGGAGTCACTTATGGCATTGATTTGAATACCAATTCTACTCTATTGTTCTATTGTTCCCTTCCATATCCACTCTAGACATGCATAAATGTAAATGTCAGTTACAGAGCTAATTTCTAATTGTTCAGAGGCGAGGTGTGTCATACATAAAAATGTTGATTGAAAGATGTGTTGAATTCGTTCGTTAATGTGAATCTGTGAAAATGAGTTGTGGTAGCACATTCTACTGTTAAAAAGAACAAAGAAAAAATGTTGTTACCCTTTACAAACAATTGCTCCAATGATCCTTCCTTCCTTTCATGTTGTTAAATCTTGAAGTTGTCCAAGTCAGTTTGCCACAGAACCTTAGAAATCATTTCTGTCAGAATGACAAGTTACGCCTCAAAATCAATGCAGTGTGACAATAGCATACCGATAGAGAACAGGTCACAGGGAATGCCGTAGAGTGTATATCAGAGTGAATTATGATGTTAACTCACTTCCCTTGACTGTATTATACAGAGCTGCTCTTTCATGGGGTATCTTTAAAAAATCTTTTCAGCAATATTTTACTGTCACATCAATGCTAAAATCGCACAGGGGAAGAAATTAGAATTGGTTGTTGAAAAAAAGAAGATGAGCATGTTTCTTATATACTGAACTATATTTTCCAAGAAAACGTGTATTTTCTAAGGAGACGTGTCTGTGTTGCGCAGTTGAAGTTAAAGTGGAACTATCCCTCCTGGAAAAAGAAAAAGAAGTGGATGGCCTGTCACCTAACGGCAAGGCAAGCCCCTTCGCCGACTGCAGACCCAACGGAGCCCTGGGACACGGCTCTGACGAGGACGCTCTCCGCCTCTACCACAAACCCCGAGACTATGTGGAGGCCTCCGTCTGCCACGTTAAAGATCTGGAAAATGGACAGTAAGAAATGAAAAAAAAAAAACCCACACTATTTTATTCTTACGCACGCAAACGCACACACTTAACAGTTTACAGACGTTTGATCACTCTTACCAGGGGAGCAGTGTTTCTACTGGCTAAAATAGCTTCTTGTATTGCAGTTCTGCAGCTCACAACACGCGTGCCGTTTTGCAACACGCCTGTTTTATATGTTTCTAACAGGATGAGAGAAGTTGACTTAGGAAGCGGCAGAGCTTTGCTAATCAAGGAACATGGAGAGTTCTCAGCCATTGGCCACAAGTGTCCACACTACGGGGCGCCTCTGGTCAAAGGTGAATCACAACTGTCAACTGCGTTTTTCTATGATATGGAACACTGCTGTACGAGTTGAATAATTTCGTCACTTCTGTCACTGCAGGTGTCTTGTCAAAAGGACATGTGCGTTGTCCCTGGCACGGTGCGTGTTTCAATATTGCGACGGGAGACATCGAGGACTTCCCTGGGCTGGACAGCCTGCCTACCTTCCAGGTGACCTTCCACATTGGTGATGTCTCTTTTACATTCCCTGCCTTATCGTGTCTCTAAGCATCGTCAAAAAAAAGTGTACACATCGCTCATGTCTGTTTGCTTCAGGTCAGAGTTGAAAAGGACAAGGTGATCATTCGCGCGAACAAGCAGGTAAAAAGAAAGTGCCGACACCCGCAAGAATGTGGGCAATTTCCTCCGGCAAATAAACTGATCCCCTGATTGATCTGAGATCTCGCAAACATTTCCAGGCTCTTCAGTCACAGAAGAGGTCAAACGCCATGGCAAGGTGTTCAGCGGTCATTAACTCCAGCACAGGCTTCAGCCATGTTCTCATCATTGGCTCAGGTTAGTTACCCGCTTCCTTCATTTCCATTACTAGAAGAATGAGGGTGCCGTTACGTTTTGTTAAGGCTCTCACTGTTGACCTCTGACCTCTGACAGGCACGTTGATAATTCGCGTCTTGCTTTTGTGATGAATTGGTGAATGTGTCGACAGGCCCGGCTGGTCTGGTGTGTGCAGAGACGCTAAGGCAAGAGGGCTTCACTGATCGCATTGTTATGTGCACCATGGACAAGCATCCACCGTACGACAGGCCTAAACTGAGTAAGGTTTGTACAGACCCAGAGCACACCACTGAGACAATACCGAGTTTACCAAGAATGTACAGAATTCAGAAGCGCTGCATTAGTCAACAGTGCAAAGACAGCTACATTTGACATAAACGACACTTTAGAGAAAATGATTTGTATATGAGTTAACATTCAAAATTGTATCAATATGCACGTCAATCCAAAACAAAGGCCTTCTGTAGTGAAAAAAAAAGATAAAAACATGATCCCTTGTTCTTCTTGGTAGCTTTACAAAGGTTTGTTTTTAATGATATTATGTTATGTAAGGAATGCTAAATGCATACTATATGGATGTACATGGTTGGAAGTGGTCACAGACTGAAGTAACTGTATACTTATATTATGCTATTTATTGGCTGTGTACAATTTTACCCATGGCAAGTGCATTATCATAGTTGTAGATTTCAGGGTCAAGTATGCGGTATGGTTTGTTAGTGTTGATTATTTCTTCAATCTGAATCTTAAGTCTGTAATCTTAAAATAACATTCCTAGTCAGTGTTTGTATTGAGTCCAAAAATTGTGGGGGGGATTGTAGATGAATTTTTACCATCCATTAAACTCCGGTCTTTGCCTTACAAAGGTTGTTTTTATAACATTTACCCAATGTCACCGTAGAAAAACTATGTTTTGGTACTCTGCACTGTGACTAACTCTCTGCCCCTCAGTCCCTAGAAAGCACAGCAGAGCAGCTGAGGTTGCGCTCCATGGACTTCCTCCAAAGCCATGACATTGAGTTGCTCACAGAAAAAGAGGTGAGACAGTGCAAGAGACAATGTAGCCATTTTTTCTTCAATTCACACTTCAATTGATACTAATAATCAGTGGTAAATTATTAATTGTTTATTTTACAATTATTTAAATCAGAATAGGTTAGATTGACATTTCTGATTTTTTTCCCCCATATTAAGTTTCAAAATTTTTATTTTGGAGTTTCTTAAATTGAAAGTTAATTGTCCCTAACGCTGATACTAAGACTGGTCTAAGACAGCTAGCAATGGACCTGGACAGTAAACTGTAATTGAATGAACCTAGAATCAAATTAATATTGCATTAATATTAATAACATTGAATCAACATTGCAATCTGACGTTGATTTAACTCTTTTGCAAAGCCAATTAAAAATCAATATTGATTCTATTTTGTCTTTTCAACCTCAACCAAAACTCATGGTTCTGACAGTGCGAAAGGGAAATGATGATTTAACCAACATGAAACAACTTTTAACATGAAATCAATGACACCATTTTATCCCCCCCCCCGGCCTTTACCTATGATGCATGACTCTGGAATATTTGGATGTTTTAGGCTGTGGTAGTAGATGTCAAAACACGGGCTGTGACCTTTCAAGATGGCTTGAGGATGGAGTACAGGAAACTCTTCATTGCAACAGGAAGCAAGTGAGGAAAATAATGCAATTATACATTTTTGTGGTCAATATTGAGATGGTGAAATTAATAAACTTACATTTGATCGCTTCTGTCTTCTGCTTTAAAGACCCAAACCAATGAACTACAAAGGCAAGGACGTCGAGAATGTGTTTCACCTCAGGACGCCTGAAGATGCTAACAGTGTAGCTAGGCTGGCCAACAACAAGAATGCAGTAATTGTGGGAACTTCATTTGTTGGTGAGAAAAATGCACGCAGCAGTACACCGTATATATATTTACCTTATATATACCTTTCTGAAATACAAAGGTGACAGTTACCTTCATGGTATTTATTCTTTGTGTTGCCAGGTATGGAGGTGGCTGCGGCGCTCACTGACAAGGCCCACTCTGTCTCTATCATTGGCATAGAATCAATCCCATTTAAGACAGCTCTTGGGGAGAAAGTAGGGAAAGCCATAATGAAGGTAGGGACACACCCCCGGGGAAATCAGGCTTTTCAGAACATGAGCCACCACCAGCATACCATCATCAGCATTGTCCTTGGAAAAGGAAACCCTGACTAGTTAAAATGCAATCCAGGTTCTTCTGCTCGATACTTTAGTAAACACGGACGGAATGCAAGTGTTCTCATTAGCTCATTAGCCTTGACTGATCAAGCTGACACATGACCATTTAGGACAGAATTGAACATGATTCATTCTCACCCGCTAACAGTTTTAGGGAGGGACAAACTGTGGGTTTAAAAGATCTAACTGTCTGTGCTTATTGCAACTGTGGTCTATTTTGTCTTTACAGCTGTTTGAGACAAACAGGGTGAAGTTCTACATGTTGAATGAGGTGTCAGAGATGATAGGCCATCATGGACAGGTATTCAGAAAGTGAGAAAAACAGCATGACATGATGCTCAGTAGGACAATCTTCTCCTACTCAAAATAACCTGTGCTTACAACTCACATGTGATCCAGATGAAGTATGGCATGTCAGGAAATGCAAGACTATTAAACAAATTAAGGCAAAAAAACCCCACCAATTTGGAGTGTGTGGCAACAATCTGAACAATCTGAACTTTGTACTCGCAAAGTCAAATAAGGAGCGGAAGTATCAAAGCTGTGTAATCTTGTAACGTACACATCCAGTATGTGACTCGGCTGTGATGGTTTTCTGTTACGCAGCTCAAAGAGGTGGTCCTGAAGAGTGGAAAAGTTCTACGGGCAGATGTGTGTGTCATTGGAGCAGGTGAAGTTCTTTTGAAGGATGAACTGATGCCAGATGTTCCTTCTTTCTTGTCCAGTATTCCCACCATCATCTCCAGTATCTGTGGGGACATAAAATAACAAACTACACGTGATTGCTGCGGTAACTCCATAGCTGACTTGGTTACTATCTTGTGTTTCTGTTTCTGTAGGATGCGTTCCTGCTACCGGTTTCCTGAAACAGAGTGGTGTTCACATGGACTCCAAGGGCTTCATCACTGTCAACAAGGTGAAATTGAACGCCTGCTACTAAAAATTGATGAGCTAATTCATTAGCATTCACAGATGTTGCGTTTAATCCCACTTTGTTCGACCTTCTCTCAGATGATGCAAACGAATGTTGATGGTGTCTTTGCGGGAGGAGATGTGGTCATGTTCCCCTTCCTGCAGCGCAGCAATAAGAAGGTGAACATCCCTCACTGGCAGATGGCCCATGTACACGGTGAGTGTGATAGCTTCTTCAGGATCAATCACTCTGTTATCTACTTACTGTTGATCATTTCATTCATGCACACACTTATGTTTCAGATGCAATTTCTTTTTTGTAAAGCCATTTTAAGTTATTTCTGTATTTTACCTAATTGACAGGGAGAGTGGCAGCTCTCAGTATGATGGGTAGAGCCACTGAGATCAAAACTGTGCCTTATTTCTGGTCAGCCATGTTTGGGAAAAGCATACGCTATGCAGGTAAGCAGGTTTCCCCCCTATTTGCATGATAAGAAGCGTTTAGTTTATCTATGTGCTGGGAAAAAAAGATAAGAAGTGAAAGATTGATTGTACGTTGAGCTGTAACAGAGAACGTTGTAATAGGTCTTCAGAATGGCTTCTGTTGACATGCTAGTTACTATGCTGCCATCTAGCTGTGAAAGAAAGACCAAAGACTTCAATTTAAATCTGACTAAGAAAATGGTTTTCTTTCTGCTGTTTATAAATATAGTTGTAAATGTGCTGTGAATTCTTTTTGCAAAGGTTATGGCGACGGGTTTGATGATGTCATCATACAAGGAGATCTGGATGAACTGAAATTTGTGGCGTTTTATACCAGGCAAGTACAAGTTGTATGTGACTCTTGGGTCATTTTAGTTTTAAATTATCCAGAATATTACGGTAGTTGTGTGTGTATTGTTAATTCATGTTCTTCACAATGTGTTTTTATCTTAATCTTAGATTGATTGTGACTCTAATCAGATAATTTAATAATAGTTTTTAGAGTTTCATTGCCTTAATCTGCCCATCTATAGGAGTGAGGAGGTGGTTGCTGTGGCCAGCATGAACTATGATCCTATTGTATCCCGTGTGGCAGAGGTCTTAGGATCCGGAAAGACGATTAAGAAACGAGATGTGGAGTAAGTGCATTCCAAGTCTTAAATCTGGTCACGGTTACAAAGGCTGCTATGTTCTTTAGATTTCTCAAGTTTAACTATTAAGAAAAGCATGAGACAAATGTTATCACCCTGACAGGAAACATGAAGAGACATAGGCCTTGTGACTTTAATCACATGGAATGTATTACAGTCAAACTATAGATGGCTTATTGTAACTACCCTTAACAGAGCAATACGATGTTTTTACTTGTTTGGACAGGCTTCATATACATTACAGTACATACATTACTTGGTTAAATATGTCATTTGTCATTTATGTAAAAATCATTATAACGTTACTCTACCAGCTAAATAAGACGACTGTTTTTAAACAAGTTTCATATGTACACACAGACCTATCATTTACACAGTTTGTCTATTTATCCTATGTTCACTGTGCTTGTTTGACTTCAGCGTTTTCCATGTCTCTCATGTCTACCTTTCATTTCTAATTATGCACACACAAAAATGAAGGATGTTAGCAAGACTTGGCAAGTACGAAATATGTGCTTCTGTCATTTTCAGCCATGTTTAGTGTTTATAAGCAGTGGTCACCAACCCTCTGTCTAAAGACTTTGTGCATTTAATGTTGGCCTGATGCATATGTCTAATACAGTATATGTTTTTTGTTGATCTTTTGGGTTGCAGGACAGGAGATATTTCTTGGTTGATTGACAAAGGCTCTCAATGATTGCCCACCTGAAGATCTTTGTGTTCCCAAGGTTCACTGGACACTTAACTATGGACACTTATGGTGCTGAGACACTGAGCAGCTATTCAAGTCTGTACACACATACTGGGGACATACTGAGGACCTCATCTGTCTTGGGTCTGTTTGAAGCACGCTCCCCTGAGGACTAACACTAAGACTTGCATTTGTTCCTAAGAGGCACTTGAGGGTGAAAGGATGAGCCATACAGTTTTAAAACAACAAAACAACAAGCTGAGATGGAAGGCCTTTTGTGACATTGTGTTGTCACGTGTCACAACTAAGCAATACTGGGTTTAGCCTCTGTGTTCCTGCATGATGAATCTACCTGTACACTTTGTTTATAAGAAGCCAGGGTTGGGCATTGGCATTTTTTGTACAAGCTACGTTGTATATAGCTATAATCCTGA